>CATIWQ010128332.1:0-22886 GCA_949673415.1 Euphorbia schlechtendalii | reverse complement strand
AGCATAGTATAAAGTATAAAGGACATAAAAAGCACACTTTGATTAATTTCTCTCAAGGCATTTTTAGGTAACCTAGGATGCTAAAAACACTCACAGTGGTTGCATTTTATGCTCCATACCACTCTCCCCTTTTTTCAATGGCTGCACTTTATGCTCCATACCACTCTCCCATTTTTTTCTTTTAAGAATATGTTTTTGAAGTACTTTGTACTTTGGACCCATTTTTTGTGCTATGCTTTTCTTTTCTTTTTTCACTCAATGAATGGTTGCAGTTTCTGCTCCGTACCATTCCTCACCTTTTGCATAACTGATTGGTTATCCTCTCTTTCTTTTGATTTTTCCATTAATACCCTCATCCTTTATTGATCAATTTCAAAGTACTATGGCTATAGTTTCCTAACACTCTAAACATACTTAATACTTATAAGACCTATTCGAGATTTGCATATAAAACTCGTAGTAAGAATAACATTAGATATTACTCCACTTAAACTTATCGGAAGCATTAAACCAAAACTATATAACTTATACTAATTCATGTCGCATCAAAATATAAATCGAAACTTACTTGGAATGTTGCTTTCGAATGTTACTTACCACTCATCCTTGCCAATAATGTTGTGCTACTAACGCTCAAATTCAACATGCGCTCAATTTTTACATCAACATCAAACTTGTAAAACCTAACACTCACAATAACCTTGGACAATTATTAGTGAAGTATAAGAAATGATAATGTATAATTAACAAAATATCAAGAAAAAATTTCAAATTTCTTGGATTTTTTTATTTTTATTTGATTTTTTGTATTCTACTGGATTTTTACAAATACCCCCCACACTTAAAGAACACAATGTCCTCATTGTGAGACATTATAAAAATCAAAGCTAAAACTAAAAACTAGTCTAAAAATGATTGAAAAAATAGAAAAAGTTAAGAAAAGATAAAAACCCGATCATTGTGAAGGAGAATCTGGTGGACTAGGAGTGAATTGACAATTTTGCCTTCTAAAGAATGAAAGTAATTTTTGAAGCATCCACTTATTACTCTTCTTCAGAATCTTCATGTCTCTCTTTATAACTCCAAAATCTGCTTGGCAATTATCCAATTTTTGTTGCATGTTAGCCTTCCAATCTGCCGGAGCTTCTTCAATTTCTTCATCATCTTCTTCTATTTCAGTCATCGGGGCTTTTCCTTTGCGGTGGCTGATGAATGGATTTGATGGGTCGGTGGAAGAATCCTCTTGAGTCAAGTTGAGCTTCTTGGTTCGGTTGGAGTAGGAATAGAAAGAATAAACAGCATTGTGCTCTTGGAGTAGTCCGGTGTTCTTCAAGTAATTTCCATCCATGTAACGAAAATATTCTCCCAGTTGTTGAACATATGGGAGTTCACCTCTTGCACTTAAGATTATACCGGTGATTATATCAGCTGCTCCAATCTTGCTTCTCATGCTAGTTGAGTTCTTCTTCATCATGTCCCAAATAATATCCATGATCTCTGCTTTTTGATTCATCATTGCGCACGAAAGAACAAACAAGTCCTTCTTTTGAACCTTTGTATTTTTTACTCGACAAAATACCAAAGTGGAAAGGTATTTGTGGAGAAGAAGAATACATTCATCCTTAATAAGTTTGTTAGGTGAATTCTTGGGATAAAAAACTCTCTTACCCGATAAATTTACCCAAACTCAGTTAGGTTGAAATGAGTTCGTCATGCTTGAAGAATTTTCAATCTCGAAACCGAACCAATTACCCATCATTTGTCTTGTGACGGTGTATTGTTGTCCTTCATTTTGAAATTGAATCACCCTTCTCTTTGAATCTTCGAAATCGAATGTCACAAATGTTGAAAGACCAAGAATGGAAAGATAAGCTTCCATCTCTTGTCGGAGATTTAGATTTTCCAAGAAAACCAAATCGAGGAATATCATCCCGGTGATATCCAACTTGCTTAACTTTTGAAATCTTTTACCCTCTTCTCTCATTATCAAAGGAAACGGACAATCAAATTCTTCTTGAATCGAACGTGTACCTTGCTTTTGTGCTGCTCTTTTCACGTGAGTCATATTTGATTTTGAAGAAAGAAAAGTTTGGAAAAGGTTTAGATGGTTTAAAGAGAAAATTCAGAAATTTGAAGGCTTTTGTAAAAGGTGTGGTGGTTAGGGTTCAACTTGAACTTATTTATAGAGGTATATTGGGTCTCTAATTGGCCATAAATGGGATTATAGCCATTTGGGGTCAAAACTAGCCGTTAATGGTAGTTTAACCCATCTGTCGCGTGTCAGTTCGCGAGCTGTAACGGTTATAATTTCACCGTGTTGCGATCGCGAAGGCCTGTCACGATCGTGACTCTCTTTACAAAAGAAATAGCAGGTTTTCATATTCTATGGTTACGAGAGCGAAATATGTCACGGTCGCGAGCTACTATATTTCCAAATTCTTCAATTTTTAGACTTGTACCTATAAAAACTTAGAAACACAAACACAAACAATCTTTGTTAAATATAAACAATAAATATTTACTATATTACCTTGAGAATTCATTGTGAAGATAGCAATTGAACATCGACGTCTTGGTGTTCAAATAATTTTTATTTATAAAAACAAAGACTTACAAACAAACAAACAAGCAAGCAAGCAAGCAAACAAACAAGCAGATTACTAAACAAACACACAACCTAAAATCTACCTATACAAATTTTTCTAAAAGGAGGAAAGACATGAAATTTATTCAGGCAGGAGTGATTCTATCATCCGATCGATCTTGTAACGTGACTCTCGTAGATCTCTTTCAACATCACATACTAAAATATGGATATTGATAATATTGCGATGAATAGAAATTTGATCCTCCATTAATTCATCCAACTTTCTCTTGAGATTGGTTGAACTACTTCCTTCGTTTCTAACAATTTCTCTTTCTTTCTTTTTATCAACCTCAATGCGTTCATCCCACGATTTCCAATCATAGGTTATTCCATTCTCTCCAATACACTTAGTTAGAAATCCCTGTTTGAAGAAAATTTCCGTAGTTAACTCCGGAATTTCATCTTCATTAGTAAAGACTTCTACATAACAAGGTAATCTCCCAATTTACCCTAACAAATTTGCCATAGTTCGACACCCGTATGCTATCGTTCCAGGGTTAATTGCGGCAGACATGAGAGTCCCATCATAATCCCCGATACATCCACAGG
The DNA here is from genome assembly GCA_949673415.1 of Euphorbia schlechtendalii. NCBI lineage: Eukaryota > Viridiplantae > Streptophyta > Magnoliopsida > Malpighiales > Euphorbiaceae > Euphorbia > Euphorbia schlechtendalii. The sequence goes on along the minus strand of CATIWQ010128332.1, from coordinate 19,690 downwards.
TAAGCCATTCCAAACTGCTTCCAACACAAACAATTCTTCAGGAAAGACCAATTCGAAACTAGATCTACCGAAAAGCGCACTACTTAAATAGAAGTGTAGAGCAAGCAAACAGGGATCTTGGATCCACCGGCTTTAGGCAGATTCCTATTTGTATTCATCCTTTCCAGTAAGGCGATTCCAAGTTGGTAGAGGATCCCAACCAAGAGGCATTTTGTAGTAGCAATCTTTGGGGAACCCCAAATTTTGCTCCAACTTCTTCCTTGATACTTTATACTTCTTTCCTTGATGCCGATACTCCAAACATTTCATCTTCGAATTTACCCACAATAGCGAAATCAGCATTTCCTTACAGTTATCTTCACTGTTCCCAATGTTCATAAAGGAGTAGAGAATGAAATTTAGGATTCCAAGGTAATACATTACCCTCTCATAGATTCCTAATTGAAGAAAACTATTCTTATGAATGACATAAGAACTAACAAAATCTACATCTCTGATGGTTTCGACTTCCTCTCGAGAATGAATAGGAAAAGGTGCTTCATACCATTTTTGCAGGTCTAAAGGAGGAACAAAAACAGATTTGTTTGAGTGAACCATTTTGACGAAAAAGGATTGATTGATTTCAAGGTTTAGAATAGAAAGTTTTGATTAAAAAGGAGGAATTTCAGATAACTGAAGTGAATAGTTATGAGAGTTACAACCTATATGTAGAAAATGAGAAAAACTATCGAGAAACTGCCAAAACTGCTGCAGTTGCTGTGCACGTCGTGATCGTGATCGTTTATCGCGAGCGTGACTAGCAGAATTTTGAGAAACAGAAAGTTTATAGGGGAATTCATGAGCGTGATATATAGGTCACGAACGTGAATAGAGAAAATAGAAGAAAATCTTCTATTTGTCAAGAATCAAGATGGAAAATTATGATATATCACCCCAAAGATAATTATTTCATAAACTTTTCGTATCTAGAATGAAATTTAGAAAATTGTATAGTATAAGAAACAAAACAAATAAACAATATCTTCAGAACTTACTTGGCTTCCCAACAATATCTTCATAACGCAATTGCCTTCCCCGGCAACGGAGCAAAAAACTTGTTCGCCACTTTTCTATTGATAAGTTTAATAACTTTTACTCAAAGAGTGTGGCTAAATGTCAACGGTGCCAAAAACTTGTTCACGTTAAATATAGGTGTTGTCAATACCCCTTATCAAATAGAAAAATGATGATAACTGCAAGTATACAATTGCGATGTAGTTTTAAAAGATATCGATCCTACAGGGAAGGACTAGCTCTAAAGATCAAATAGGGAAAAAGGATAAAGAAAATAATATGTATTGATATTTTTGGATAGGTGGGTTAGAATGAAGAATGAGTGAATATAGGTATGAAAGATAGAGAATCTAAATATATAGATTTTCCCTACGAAATAAGTATAGCAGAGAAAACATGTAAGTTCAGCAAAGATGTTACTATTCACTAAACTAATTTAACAAACTCGGTTCAAAACACTTAGATGTTTAGTTATTCACCGCAGATCAACAAATGAAATGACTTTTCTAGATCTACCGCAAACAAATTAAAACTATTATATAAACCTGGACAACATCAATACTATGCTTAGTACGGGTCGCTCTCACATAGCCACATTTAGCAAGTTACCATTCCAAAAATGTTGGCTCACTTAACAGCGTTATATCACAGATCCAGTGATTATACACGATATCGTTAACCCCGAAACTACTCTTAAAATTATCTCCAACGCATATAACTTGATTAACATGAAAGACTTAACACGAAATACGCATTATGACACATAGACATATCATAAACTTCGAAATAGAAAGTATGAGTAGAAAGCAAAGCAAAGTTGTAAGGTATGCAAGTGAAAGCTAAAGTTGATCAAATCGTATCCACTCTTTCATGGGAGTCGTCAATTCCCGCAATTCTTGCGTCTTCTTTGAATTCGGTCTCGGCCCGTACAGAACCTCCGCTAGGATGCTATTCTTTACGAATATCGAACAAATGAATATTGAAGAATGAAAACTTTTATTGATAAGTGATTTACAAGTACACTTATACAACAATTGTTCAAATATGTAGAGAAATCTAGTAATCGAAATAAGGATTCAAATCACTTAAACATTTTCTCGCTAACATTTTGGAACGTAGTGATTCTAACTACACACAAACTATATCTCTCACTTTTTCTAATTCTAATGCCACCTTTTGCACTCTGGTGTTGTACTTCTTGAATGCCACAAAATTTGTGAGGTTTGGAGCCCTATTTTTAGAGTTCGAAGGGTTGCATCTATCCAAATGAAGAGTCACATCCATTGGTGAAAGATTGCATCTCTTCAATGTGATTGGTTGAGAGGCTTTGATTTAATTCACAATGGATAAGCACCTTTTCATTATTGGTTGACTCCTAATAGGTGTTTGTTCATTGGCTGTTGATGGCGGTTGATCATGCTTATCTGGCGGTTGGTAGTTAAGAAGATAATACTAGAAAACCATCCATTTCGCGACCGTAATATGTGATTCGCGATCGTGAACTTTTGATTGGCAGACTTCTCTTTCTGAAGTGAACAGGTCACGACCGCGAGGTATTGTCGTGACCATGAATTGAGTTTTCTTCAGAAATCTCCTTGTAACTTCACCAATCTTTGACAGCTTCGATTCTAAGCCAAATCTTCAAGTCCCACACATCATTTTGCACCTTTTTTACTCTTTTTTCATAGAATTCCACTTTAGTTCATTTTACTCCCAAGATTTACATAGTATCTGCATTTGCATAAAAAACAACTACATACCACGTGAAATCTTTTATACGAAGTGTAAAAATGACTTAAACTATAGTGTTTATTGTGTAAAATTATAATGATAATAAGTGTAATTATACACTTATCACGCCTATCTTTGCTAGAAATGATCGTAAAGCTCTTAGATGGTGCACTGCCATCTTACCGGAAGAGGCTGGGGTTTGAGACTTTCCATAGTTATCAAGAAGTTTTTATGCAGGCTGAGAAGATAGAGTGCCATGATGCCATGGAGGCGATAATAGGGCAATAGATTGCTAAGCTCTATTACAGGAAGAATGATTCCAACCTGATGCAGGTGAAGGCGAAGCAACCGGTAATACAATTAGTAAATGAGGAGAAGGTAGCCTCTGTTAGGTTGCCAAAGGAAGAATATCATGGTATCTTGCCATATGCTACTAATTTGGGATTTTGTTCACCAAGCTACGTGAACTTAATCAGTTGGAGAGCTTGAAAAAGCATGTCCCTCCCAGGCCGAAAGAGAAGAATAATTACTGCCATTATTATGTGGCTGTGGGACACCACATAAATAATTGCAAGGAGCTGTTGAAAGTTATTCAGAAACTAGTGGCTGATAAGGTTATCCATGAGCCTGCATTCAAGCCCAGCACGAAGAACAACCCTTTGCCAAATTTTGAGGCAAGGGTAGGAATGATTAACTCAGGGCTAAAAGAGAGGAAGGTCCTGAGCTGTCTTTTTGAAGGGCTTGGAGAATTTGTGATGATGGTTGGGTCGGGAAGCGATCCTAGTCAGGTTTTGAAGATGCTGGAGGAAGAGTCAAATCGCTGAGGGTGCGGGGGTAAGATCAACTTTGCTGGGATGCCTGTATTTACCAGCCAAAAACCTACGTCTCTTCGCTTAGAGAGAGAACAGTCAGGAGAAGCACAGGCCGACAAAGGAGAGGAGTATGTGATGGCAATTGAGACGGGGATGGACTCAGAAGATGTGATGGAGATGCTTGAATCTGAGTTAAGCAATCGAGTGATTAGAGAACAGGAAGAAGTCCCGAGGGCTAGTTTTAGCTTACCCAGTATGTCAGTTTTTAACGATAATGACTCACCGTCTTCCCACTTATACAAGTTTTATATCCTATATCGAGCATAGGGTCTTTCTCAAAATATGATAGCTACACTGTTTCCATGCTCACTAACAAGAGTAGCAAGTCAGTGGTACGAAATGCAGTCGGTTGAGACCAAGAGCAATTGGAACTACATCTCTGTAGAGTTCCAGATGGAGTTCGCATTTTTAGAACCTCCGAAATAAACCATGCGAGGTCTGCTCGCTTGTGTACAGAGGGAAGGAGAATCGCTCACCGGCTATGTAAAGCGGTGGATGTTTATCTATCTAGTGTTGTTGCCAAGGCCATCTGAGCCTTCCGCAGTACAATTGATAACAGGTCGATCCCGGGATTGGTATCGCTATCATTTATCAAGATTGGCAGTCCCAGATTTTGATGAGTTATCTTTTCACTCTCATCATCTAGATAAGGAGATAATGACCAGACATCGTAATGTCCACGCAGTAGGATCAAGGATACCCACTGATTCTGTGCTAGCGACGCTATCTCGGTTTAACCCAGTGGTGAATGCAGTTGTTGATGAAGATGAAGGCACCAAGGATGATCCTTTGGCAAAAGTGTTCTCAATAGAGGGAGGTGAACCACGGAGGGACACAATGAAGGTGGAAACCGGGAAAGCACCAACCCATTGATCTCGATGCATATATCCCTAAGTTAAGAAGGAAAAGGAAACCCGAATAAGGAACCTCGACTAAGGGAGAGATCATTTCTGGTGGGAAGAAGCCCATAAGCTCGAATTCTTACAAGTTGAAGGGGCGACATGGCTAAGAGGAGGAAGGATACGAACAGTACCCTTGGGTCAATTCCAGTGAAACAAGAGTGATAGATAATGGAGTACTAAGGGTTACTCGGAGTGGTATAGTTTTCAGAAGGGATGAGACTGTACAGCTCAATGACTCCAGGCTAGAGGAAATAGCAAGGGAACAGCCCTAGCCACCTCTACCCCCAATGGTGGATGAAGACATGCTAGATATAGACCCTTTGGTAAACCAGTTGAAGGGAACTTAGGCCAAATACAGCATCTGGAGGTTGCTTGAGATTTCATAAAAGCATAGGATGGGTTTAGTCAAGAGGTTGATGGAAATGCCTGCAACGCCTACAACCTTAGTAATCGAGATGTGCGCTGCCATCGGGGAGGGAATTTCTCCCCCTCAAATGCCATCCATAAGTTTTGATCAATCAGAGCTGCCGCAAGAACTGGGATTGCATAATCGGGCTTTATTTATCAAGGTTCAAATTTTTTATCACTCGATACCATGTGTGACAATAGATGATGGCTTGACCTCATCTAGGGCTAAGGGAGGATATGCTCGCCAAATCTGACACAGTGATTCGAGCCTATGATGATTCAAAAAGGGGTGTAGGAGGCAGCTTTGAAGCAGAGGTCACCACTGGAGGAGTGACCTCCAATGTAAAGTTCACTATGCTGGATATTCCAGTAACTTATTCGCTGCTTCTGGGCAGGCCATGGATCCATGCAATAGGGGTAGTCCCTTCTACTCTGCACTAGAAGATAAAGCTTATTCATAAAGGGAGGCCAGTGATGATCGAGGCTGATGAGGAATCAATGATGGCAGCTGCAGTATTTGAGGAGAGAACAATGCAAGGGCTGAGGGTGGCGATGGCCACAAAAGAAAAGAAGAAGGGGTGCGGAACTCAGAAGGGATATCATTTCTTCCCTGTAAGCTTGAGAACTCAAATGAAGAAGCAGGATTGTATCTATGGAAAAGGCTTGGGAAAATATCACCAGGGGATTATCAAGGCCATCGACCCTATTCTTGTCACACCTAGATAAGGCCTTGATTTCACCCCGAGCATGAAAATGTACAAGCACAAATGACCAATGTTCTGTAACATGGTAAGTGTCTACGAGGTGGGAGGTACTAAGGCTTACATGGGAGAGCCATAACCGACAATCTTGAATGGGGAGGAAGTCAAAGGACTCGAAATATTCAATGATGTGTTTGACTTGATAACCGGCCAGCTGATTGAGTCCCCTATTGATGCTGAACTAGAAGAGAAACCGACCCTGGAAATAAACCCGACTGAGGAATATGAAAAAGGTGGAATACTGGAAGATGCGATGGCAGCTTTCACTACGGGGTATTAACGAGCTGATGAAGAAAGGTGATGCGCGAGACCAAGATCTACCAGGCACTATCAAGATCCTCACTGAAAAGATGATGCGGACCACTATCAAGGCAGAACTACCGTTGACGCACCTGCTGCTGCAACAACTGAAGCCCCTCCACCTGTGAAGGACGAAACTGAGGATGTAATAATGAATATTTCTGATGTTTTTGACAATTTTACCTATGAGGCTCATTCACTGAAGTATGATAATTTTTCTTACTTATTTGATGTTCTTTCTGACGGCACCATGCATTCATATGATCATACGCATAATGTCTTTAACATTCATGATACATCATCAAATGAAATTAACTTGGGTACAAATGAGTCACAAAAAATGGTGACTATTTCCAATGATTTGACTCCTGAAGAAAAAAGAGAGATCACAAATATACTTAAACATCACATGGCAGAATTTGCTTGGTCATATGAGGACATGCCTGAAGTGGATAGATAGATCGTGGAACACCGTATCTCGACTGACCCTTGGATCAAGCTGGTAAAATAAAAACTACATCGCTTAAGGCCAGAATGGGCAAAAAAGGTCAAGGCTGAACTGGCAAAGTAGATTGAAGCTAAATTCTTAGAAGTGGTTGAATACCTGACGTGGCTAGCCAACATTGTCCTAGTAGCAAAGAATGATGGCAAGGTCAGAGTCTATGTGGATTTTAGGGATCTGAACAAAGCCTCCCCAAAAGATGATTTCCCCCTACCCTACATCGATGTACTGGTCGATAGCGCAGCAAGGGTAGCTATGTATTCCTTCATGGATGACTTCTCAGGCTATAACCAGATACTAATGGATGGCTTCTCAGGCTATAACCAGATACTAATGGCTCGTTATGGGTCGATATCAGAAAGGAAAAGAGCTAAAGAAAATCCCTCAAGACCGGTGTTGCCTACACACATTGACCACATACATTAGCATTAACATTCATTCATACATATACAAAAAAAAACATTTACAAATTAGCAAGCATGTTCATAAAATAAAACATCACATGTGAGGACCCGGCACGCCATGGCCGAAATCCCCTTTCCTTTCATAAATCAGAAGTTTTCTACAAAATAGAGTTATCCAAAAAGACCGATTAAAAAAAAGAATCTAAAACTAAAGCTAAAAGGGAACTCTGAAGCATGCACCGCCTATGCGTTATCCCCACCCACCGGATCTCGGGGCAACATGGTGGATATCTCAAAATCCTCAGCACCTAGTCTCTTGGGAGCACCATCGGCTGAACCGGACACAAGAGGAGGTTAGGGAGCATGAAGAAAATTAGCATCCCATTCTAGAGAGAGGAGCAAGCCCAACATCTAAGCTATCAAGCAGGGAATTGAGGTAAAACGTAAGAGGCTGGTGAAGGCCCGAGGTGGAGGCCCGCACTTCTGCTCGAGCCTGCTCTGCTGCGGCGTTTTACCGCAACAACTCTTGATACTGAGCCTCCAAACTCTGGTGCCTAGCCTCCAAACTCTTGTGTTGAGCCTCCAAACCCTGATAACGTGTTCCCAATCCTAGTGACTGACCTCAAGGCCATGATAACGGGTATCTAGACCTTGATGGCTAATATCTAGTGAATGAAGCGATCGTCGAGCTCCCGGTAGCATCGCTCAAACTCCTCACCGCTATATCCTAAAATCATAAAACATGTCATGAAAATCATATCCATTTACATAAAAAACATGACATTTCATACATCTCATATGACAGGTTGAGAAAAACAACATACCCGTGTAATCCCATCCTGTGAAATCATCAGGTCCCTCAATGCAAAGGAATGATGGGCCACCTGATCCATCTCCTCACGTACGACCTGCAAAAGGAAAGGAGTGAGTAAACAAACGTAAAGACGTCCCCAAAGTTCGCTTGTGCTCTAAAACTCATGTGAGTAGTGTCGAAGTACAGAGGTCGCGCCTCCTCGGGGCTGAGTAGGCGAGTGAAGCGGGAGCAGCCTCTCCCGAATGAAGGCTTCATAGTCACACGCTATCCTGAGAGCCTCACGCCATACCCCTCGAAGAATAACTGACGCTCCTCGGGATCAGTAATCACCAAGTGCGCCCAAAATAGTCCGGTGGGAGGCGTAGGTGGAATGCGCCTATCAGACACTAGCTTAGTCCGCCAGAACTGGATACGCTCACCCAGGTACCACTCGCGGGTCCTGGGCCCCTCAAGGATGAAGCGATGGTGATCCACATCTCACCAGATCTCCTTCGCCACATGATAGCTTGGGAGACCCTGCCACGGGTTGCGCTCCACCTGAAGAGAAAGAATAACAAAGTCAGAATAAATTTAGAGATAAAATAAAAAAAGAGGTGATCATATCCATCGAAAAGAGATCCATCACCTGCTCAAGAGTCAATCCACAATGATGCTGATAGTAACCAGCAGAACCTAAAATATCCCCCTCGAAAGATGAACAGATTCAGGCCATACACGGAGCATCGACAAAATGCGGGGCGGGGAGGAACCGATAAAAGAAGGCCCAAGCCTACAAAATAAAAGGGGTTAATTAAGGTTAATCAATCAAAAACTGACATGGGGCAGCAACGTAGCACCCGCAAATGGCCCCGCACAACCAAGTTAAGGGCAAAATAAGTCTGCGCCAAGATCGCCCGTGGACAGTTAAGGCCACTAACTCCGTCCAAGTCCGCTAGCAGCTCAATCAACCTATAGTTGATCTCGTTGTTCGAGACTAGGAGAAATGTGACACTCAACAGGGTAGCCAAAAATGACCGGACATATAGAGTAACCTCGACCTCGGAAATAAACCATCACCCCATCTAGTAGTCAAACAACACGCTATAACTCAACACATGGCCTCTGGGGTTAACACCGAGCAGGTCTTTGACACGACTACAAGTGGTAGGAGCCTTGAAGAATAGCTCCAAAAAAGTGTCAAACTGGATCACAGTACCAGTCCAAGATAGACCGATGATCGCCACGATATCAGAGGGAGTGATGGTAACCTCCCCGATAGAAAGATGGAAGGTGTGTGAAATGTCGTACCACCTCTGAGCTAGCATAACCGATGTCGCGTACGGTAATAATGTGGGTAGTAAAGATAGGGCTAGAGAATCGAAACCAGTGGCCTCGATGGATGCAATGAGCTCAGGGTGTGACGAAGCGTGACGATACCATGCTTGGATGGTAGAATAGCCACTAGTAGGGCGAAGTGTGGGGGACTGCAAAACAAATCAAATAACACATTTATTTTTAATTAAACATAAAAAGCTACGATAAAAACACCAAAAATATTTTCTTTCAATTTCTTTTGAATAATTTAAATCTAAAACACGTTTCGATTTTAAATCTTGATTATTTTAAAATCGTTCTTCTTCTTATCATTCTCGAAATGTTCTCAGATATTCTCGGGTCTAAAACAAATTTAGAACCCGAGTCTTATTATCTTTTGGACAAATATTTTCTTCCGAATCCAAAAAACTTTTGGATTTCGAGCTTTGATTATTTTCCAATCTCTTTTTCACCTAAGAAAATATATATAATAAAAAAATATATATACAATAATTACGTAGAGGAGTGACCGGGGCTCCGAGAGGCGCCGCTGGAAAAATCCGGTGAGCCCTCGGGGTCACGCCAGGCATCTCTGGTGAGGGTCCTAAGAAACCCTCGCCAGAGACTTTGGCGAGGTTCCCAAGTGACCCTCGCTAGAAAATTTGGTGAGGGTCAGGCCCTCACCGGTTTATCTTGGTCTCTGAAGAACCTAAATTTGTCTTTGTTTAATTTTTCGAAGCTAAAATTCCATGACATGGTTTAATGATCAGTTCCAATCTAGTTCCTAAACAGGATAAAATTACATTAAAAATGGTAAATAAAAATGTTTTTAGTAAATACCTCGATCTGGGAAAGGTGAGGTTGAGTTGGAAAATCAGGATCCAACGTCTCTTTGGGGGAAGTAATAGTAAACCCCAGCATAGTGTCGCTCGCTGCCAAACCGTACGCGGTGTCAATATCGATAGAAAATACTCCAGGATCACTAGTAGGCTGAGGAGTGAGACTAGAGGTGAAGCGGAGAGCCGTGCCAACGACCTTTGATAACATGTTTGCTAGAGAGAAGAGAGAGCAAAAGTGTTTAGAGAGAGAGGAAGATGATGAAAAGTGAAAGAATAAAGAAGGGGGAGCCCTATTTATAAAGAAAATAAGTGGTCCCCACTTATCTATTTATTTTATTATTTTACAATGGAAGCCTCCTAACACTACGGAACGATGCACGGGATATCCCCAATATTCCTCAAAACCATATAATTCAATTATTCCTCAATGTTTTAATTTTTTATTGAAGGGGCCAAAAATTTTTGCTCTTCATAAAGTCAATCAAATAATCAAAACATTCATCATGAAATATTTATTAACATTATTTTCTTTATTTACCACAGAGAACAAGTCAACATCCTACTAAGGAAATTCAAGATCGCTTTTGAAACAAATTCAGGCACCTATCTCCAATCGTTCCAAGAGGCACACGATAATCGCAGCCGAGAAAAAACAAACGCCGACAATGATGGGGACGCCGTAGAAAGAATCGGTAAACCCACCCACAAGGGGCACCAAGTACCAAATGATGATGGCTTGTCAGGATTTTATCCTAGTTACACATAATTTTTGAGTATCCAGATGTATCCGAATAGGAATCCTCCTCGTCTCTAAATTCAAAAGGACATCTTCAATAAAATTATTTTTTTTTTAATTCAAAAATTAATTAAAAAAATTAAAAAATACGAAAATAAATAAAAATAAAATTCAAGAAATAGAAACCCGAGGAAGACTGAATCCCAGGCCCGATGGAGGCCTCGCTAAACAATGGGCTTTGGCGGGGCAAGCCTCGCCGAAACACCTTGTCGAGGCTTCCTCGCCAAGGTCTTTGGCGAGGCCTCACTGAACTTTTTTCCAGCGAGACCCTCGCCGGAAATGCTTACCTTGTTTGGATTTTTGGGATTTCTCCTATAAATAGTCGGGTCTTTTTTGATAATCAGGACCCGAAAAATTTACAGATAAAAAGATAGCTTTTAGAACTGCTTCCAAGAATTAAGACGAATATTTTTGGACTTGCACAACAATTTTTTTTACCTAAACAAAAATGACGAAGAGGATTTTCAACGGCCTATCGGATATCTTCGAAGTGGATTCATTCCGTAAGGGTAAGCCTCTGAGTTCCTAGAACTGCAATTTCCGTGCTTTCGGTGTTCTTTTTCTTCTTCTGATTCCATTTTTGAACCTAGGATTTTTATTTTATTCAAATATTGTAATTCTTCTTCATCTATTTTTCTTTATTAAAAGGAGATGTATATTAAAAAACCCGCACGAAGGGAATAAAACATATTCTTGGATAACAGCCCTCACCAATTTACCATGCGAGTAATTTCATTAATTAAAATGACCAACCAACGTGCCAATAAAATGAACTGTTTTATTTAAATAACAAATACATTATCACGATTGATTTTTTTTAGGCCACACGGGCCTCGCTAAATTCAAGATCAAACATATATGTGATACCCCCTGTGCTAACCTTTGTGGATGCAGGTAGATTAGAGTTAGATGTATGTTTAGGATTTTAATTTTCCTTCAGGTATTGCAATTTCATTTTTTTGGGAAATGTAATTTATAGGTTAGCGGGTGGTTGCATCCCTCGATTTTTGAAGCCTTATAATCTTTATTTTTCGCATTTATTTTCCACATTTACCTACTGCTTTGTGGGTGGTTTATTATTTCACATTGTAGATGATTTATTATTTTCTCCATACTTGAATCATGCATTTAAAAAATGGCTTAAGTACGAATGTGCACAATTAAGAGAATAAGGTTTTCTGTAGATGTAATATAATGTGATCCAATGAGAAATAAGCAACTTATCCCCAACCCGAATCTCTGTGTCTTAGTGCGTTGTCCCCCGGACGTTAAGCCTCACAGGACTCTAATTCCAGGAAAGAGCTAATCTAGGTGGCGAATCCACACTAAGAGACGGCGAATTCGGGTTCGAACCGATCCAAAACGTTTTTCGGTTTCTCTTTCAACCTTTTTCCCCGGATCCCGGACTCGATGCACCTTTTTTCAAAACTCCCCGGTTGACCACGCCTATCACCTCGCGTGCTCTTAGCCCACCGCTCCGTGTCGCCTACTCACACATGTATATCGCGGTCGCGACTTGGACGATTTTCTGGTTTTATCTTCTTAACTACCAATCACCAGATAAGCATGATTAACAACCATTAACTACCAACAAAAAGATACTTATCAGAAGTTAACCAATCATGAAAAGGTGCCTATCCATTATGGATTAAATCAAAGCGTCTCAACCACTCATAATGAAGAGATGCAATCTTTCACCAATGGACACAGCCCTTCGTTTGGATAGACACAACCCTTCGAACTCTATAAATAGAGCTCCAAACCTTACAAATTTTGTGCACCACCAGAGAGGATAACATTAGAGTGTAATTATAGGGTTACATAAAGTGTGTGTATAGATAGAGAGTTCGCTATGTTCATAAGTGTTAGCAAGAAAATGTTTAAATGATTCAAATCCTTATTTCAATCACTAGATTTCTCTAAATTCTCGAGCGATTGTTGTATAAGTGTACTTGCAAATCACGTATCAATAAAAGTTTTCATTCTTCAATATTCGTTTGTTCGATATTCGGAAAGAATAGCATCCTAGCGGAGGTTCTGTACGGGCCGAGACCAAATTCAAAGCAGACGCAAGAATTGCGGGAATTGATGACTCCCATTAAAGAGTGGATACGGTTTAATCAACTTTAGCTTTTACTTACATACCTTACAACTTTACTTTTCTTTCTACTTATACTTTCTATTTCGAAGTTTATGATATGTCTATGTGTCATAATGAGTATTTCATGTTAAGTCTTTTATATTAACCAAGTTATATGCATTAGAGTTAATTTTAAGAGTAGTTTCGAGGGTTAATAATATCGTGTATAATCAGTGGATCTGTGATATAACACAGTTTAGTGAGCTAACATTTTTGGAATGGTAACTTGCTAAATATGGCTATGTGAGAGTGACCCATACTAAGCATAGTATTGACTTTGTCCAGGTTTATATAATTGTCTTAATTCGTTTGCACTAGGTTTAGAAAAGTCATTTCATGTGTTGCTCTGCGGTGAATAATTGAACATCTGGGTATTTAGAATCGAGTCTGTTAGATTAGTTTAGTGAATCGTAACATCTTTGTTGAACTTGCATTCTTTCTCTATTATCCTTATTTCATAGGGAAAATCTATATATTTAGGTTCTCTAATCTTTCATACCTATATTTACTCATTTTTCATTCTAATCCTTCTTTCTTAACCTTTAATTTAATTTATTTTATTTTCTTTATTTTATCTTCCTTTTCGATCTTTAGAACTAGTCTTTCCTTATGGGATCGATATCTTTTAAAACTACATCGCAACTGTATACTTGTAGTTATCATCATTTTTCTATTTGATAAGAGGTACTGACAACACCTATTTTTTTCATGAACAAGTTTTTGGCACCATTGATATATAGCTGAATCTTGTAAACAAACTATTAAACTTATCAGTAGAAAAGTGGCGAACACTGAGTGATAACAATCTACCAAAGTACTTTTGGGGAGAAGCTGTTAACATAGCCTGCTATATCTTGAATCGGGTTTTAATATTCCTAATTCTTGAGAAAACACCCTATGAGCTTTGGCGAGGGTGTAAGCCTAAGATTGGTCATCTTAGATCTTTTTATTGTAAGTGCTATATTCTTAACACCAAAGAGCAATTAGGAAAGTTTAATCCTAAGTTTGATGAAGGTATCTTTTTGGGATACTTAACTAATAGTAGGGCATATTGAATATATGTCAAGCGAAAGAAGTCCATCTGATGAAGATGAAGGAGTACCTTAGTTTTCAAATCAACTCAGTATGCCACAAGCTATGCTACCCAACTCAGCAAAGAATCCCCCAGCTGAGGAAGCAAAAGATGATGATAATGATCTCTCTATCAACTTCAATGATGGAGAAGATCATCCTCCACCTCAGCATCCAGTTGTCGATCCTCCAGCAGTTGATCCAGGTCTTCCAAGAGAGATTAGAGTTCATCGCAACCATCTGCTAGATAGCATAGTTGATGATGTTCATAATCCAGTGATGATACGAGGTCAACTTAGCAAGATGATGAGTCATCCAGCCTTCATCTCTTTAATCGAACCCAAGAAGTTTGAAGATGTAGAAGGAGATGATTATTGAATGATCGTAATGTAGGAAGAATTAAATCAGTTTAAGTGCAATGATGTCTGGGATCTAGTTCCTAAGCCTAATGGGAAATCAATTATTGACACTAAATGGGTTTTCAAGAACAAGCTAGATGAAGATGGCATTGTTGTCAGGAACAAGGCCAGGCTTATTGCTCAAGGCTATAATCAGTAAAAAAGAATTGATTATGAAGAAACCTATGCTCCTGTAGCCTGGCTTGAAGCCATTCGAATTCTTTGCGCTTTTGCATCTCATATAAACTTCAAATTGTTTTAAATGGATGTCAAAAGTGCTTTCCTGAATGGATTCATTCAAGAAGAAGTAAATGTCCACCAGCCTCCAGGTTTTGAAGATGATAAGAATCCAGAGCATGTCTTCAAATTGAAGAAAGCTCTATATGGATTGAAGGAAGCTCCAAGAGCTTGGTATGAGAGGCTGACCAATTTCTTGATCAGCAAAGGCTATGAAAGAGGAAAAGCAAATACAACTCTATTTATCAAGTGAAGGAAAGAAGATGTGTTGCTAGTCCAAATATATGTTGATGATATCATATTCGAGGTAACTGATGAGAAGCTGTGCAAGGAATTTAGCAAGCAAATAAAAAGTGAGTTTGAGATATCGATGATGGGAGAGCTCAACTTCTTCCTTGGTCTTCAAATCAAGCAAATTGAGGATGGAATTTTCATAAGTCAATCCAAGTATGCGAAAGAAGTCTTGAAGAAATTTGATATGGAACATTCGAAGCCAATGTCCACTCCTATGGCCATAGATACTATCTTGAGTAAAGATGAAGTTGGTAACCCTGTAGATAACAAATTCTACAAAGGAATTGTCGGTTCTCTTCTCTATCTCACTATTAGTAAGCCAGACATACAGTATGATGTGTGCTACTGTGCTCGTTATCAAGCTGATCCTAGAGAATCTCATCTTGAAGCTGTGAAGAGAATTCTTAGGTACTTGCAAAGCTCAATTGAAGTAAGTCTGTGGTATCCTAGTAGTTCAGACTTTACTCCTAGGTGATTCATATATGCTGATTATGGAAGAGACAATCTCGATAGGAAGAGTACAACAGGAGGCTGTCATTTCCTTGGAGAGTGTCTTATCTCTTTGTATAGTAAGAAGTAAACTTCCATTGCACTGAGTACAGCTGAAGCTGAGAACATGGCTGCAGGAAGTTACGTAGCACAATTGCTTTAGATAAAGCAGCAACCGAAAGATTAAAGCATTAAATCAAATTACCTTGAAGTTATGTGTGATAACAAAAGTGCAATTGATTTATCTAAGAATCCAGTTCAGCATGGGAGAATGAAGCATGTCAACATTAGACATCACTTCATTAGAGATCATATGCTACGAAGAGATGTCAACCTGGAGTATGTTCTATCAAAAGAATAGGACGTTGATATCTTCACCAAGCCATTTCTAAAGGAACAATTCTGTGTACTGAGGTAATTAATTGGTATGGAGAATCCTCTATGAGACGACTTGTGGATAACACTATCAAGTTTTTAAAGAAAAGGCATGAGTTATTATTCGCGAGTAAATTTCAAGTTACGGTGTTTTTCAAACTGCGCGTGCTTGAAGTTGAATCATTTACCCCTAAACTCACCATTTTACTAAGGCGGTTCATTATGCGTTCATCTCAACGTTCATTCTTAATTTGATGCTGAGATTGTGACATGTATAAGGAGAACAGAAATTGCCTATAAAAATTGAACAGCTGAAGAAATGGGTCACTTGCTTTCTGCGATTTCAAATTTCTAGAGCACTCAAACCCTAATCTCTTTTACTCCCAATCCTTCTCAAAATTTCAGAAATAGCCAGAACCAAGTCCACCCTCAGAATCAAAGCAACCACTCCACTTAAGATAATCATCAACACTCAAGGCAAAACGGAGAAGATAACATTTAACGAGGCACCTGCCTTGAGAAACTTGAATGGGAAGATAACTTGGACTTTGGTCTAGTTTATGAGGTGAACTATGAAAGGCTACTACTGAACAAGACCATGCATAGAGTCATCAAGCAACATCATCTGAGTTCCTTTCTAAAAATGGAGGGTCCAACCATTTCAGGACTCATTAGGGCTTTTTACACTCATTTATATACTATAGAAGTCCGTAGTGATGTTCTGCTAATGTACTTTGGGGGCAAGTTCATCCTCATCTGCTCCAGGTTGATTGCGAGCGTTCTAAACATACCTCATTCAAGTACTCAGCTTCGCAAGTCTAGTGACAAAGACAACATCAGCATTCCCGAAGATTGGGAACTCTTAGCAAACTACATTTCCGGGGAGATTGCTACCAACGAGATGTTATAGCCAGCGTGCATGTGTCATGAGCTGATAGTGAAGTTGCTGCTACCCAAGACAGGTTCGTTAACTAGATGCACTTATTTAAAGCGCCGTGTGGTCTACCATATGGTAGAGGGTAAGAAACTTAACTGGCTTGTGATGATTCTTCATCACTTGACCAAAGTTACTACCATTTATCACTATGGTTACCTCATAACCGAGAGAACGAGGGTAGTGAAAGTCGATTTGGGTGAGTTTCTGGGTGAGTATGGTAACTCAATTCTACTAGTAAAAAGGACACTTAAAATGTCCCACTTCAACAGACTGGCTTACAATCAGGTTCATGCTAGGTACTCAAAGACACAACAAAAGCGAAGCTTAAGTGCGTACCAATAGTATTACCTATGGACATAATCAAGGAGGATGAGGATCAATTTATGGTGGATTATGAAGAGGACACCAATTCAGATGAAGTCCCCATCTCCAGCATACTGGAGAAAATCCCTACTCCTTCTGTAGCTCAAGAGGCTGCTTCCTCTAAGACCAAGGGGAAGAGTCCAGCCAAGTCCAATGAAGCTCCTGTTCAGCACCAACGTAGAAGGATGCTAGCCAAAACCCGCACTCAAAGAGAGGCAGAGGCTAAGCAACATGCTAAGAAGCAAGCCGAGGAGAAAGAATTGGAGTTTGAAGCTAATGAGTCCTTGCGCAAGAAAAAGAGAAAGATAGCTACTTCAGCAGAAACTCAGGAGCAAGGAGAGGCCAAGAAATACAAGGCAGAGAACCAGGATGTGTCCAACGCCACTGAGTCTATTCAAGGTGTATTTTCCAAGTTAAAGGGCACTCAGCGTAAGCGTTCTACTACCACAAGGCCTTTGCAGAAAAACATGTAGGTGGTAAGCAGTGAGGAGCATGCTGGAGATATTGTTATCCAGCTCTCTGAGGAGTCTGATCCTCAAGAGGCCAGCATCCCCACACCCTAGTTCACTCATGTTAAGGAATCTGCTCCTCAATATGAGCAACCTCAGGCTGATCCATCCTTGGATCAACCAGCCATCCCAGAGGTTCCTAAAAATCCTACCCCCTCTCCTTCTCCTATAAATTCCTCTCAACCTTCCAATGTACAACCTCCAACTCTCGCACATTCTACTCCTGTAGATCCTGAAACTCAGAAAACCTCAGGTTCTACTCTTGTAGATCCTGAAATATAGAAAACCTCCTCTCCCTCTTCTTCTATTGTAAATTCCCCTATTCATATTTCCTCTCCAATACATAATTCTTCTATCACTTCTCCTGTACATCCTCAACAACCAATCACTTTTTGTAAAGCCATTGTACCTTCTATTCCACTCAAACCTAAACTCAAAGATGTACATGTCTCTAAACCTACCTCTTCTTCAAACCCATCCTCTACCCCCTTAACCCCTCTGGTTAGGGAAGTTCCTAATGTTGAGAACTCTACTCAGCAGGAAACAGCAAGTGGTCAGAATGCTGAGGTAAATTTTACAGCCCGTGATGCATCTGGACCTAGCAGTAAGCCAGTAATGGTTGATGCATCATTCTTGGTATAGATTTGTGAGTTAGCTAGAAAATAATTTCCTGCGCTCAGGACTAATGCTGAGTTAGATGGAGCAGTAGGTGAAATGCTAATTGCTCAAGAATTGACGGACTTATCATTTACACCTAAGGCAAGTTTGCCTGAATTCGAACAGCACACAAGTGTACCTAGAGACTCTCTATACTTTGAGGAGTTTGAGAGGATCCAAGGTAGCTTGTTGGTTATTCGAACTCACTTGGCAAAAGAGAGTGCCAAAAGTCTGGTAGATAAGATGGTCCTAATCCTGAATGGGTTAATAGACTATGCAGCCCAGCTTGGGGCAGCCACTGCATCTATCCCCAAGTTTACTGTGCTAGCATATGCTGTTATAGGAAAGATAAAGGGTAGTGTAGATACTGCTACTGAGCAGCTGAGTCTCTTGGGTACCAACATGGCTACTCAAGTAACACAGATCCATGAGCTCGGTATGGAGCATGCCAAAATAAAGAGACCAATCGATCACAAGATTGAGGGAGCCTCAAAGGAGGTAGAATCTACCAAGGACGTGTGCCAAAACATTGTGAAGTTGGTGGAATCCGAGTCAAGGTTCTTACTTGTTCATGACAACAAGCAGGATGAGGTCCTCAAGGTCCTCAATGATATTTCCAAGAAGTTGGACAAGGCTCCTGTCATTAATCTTGACCCTCTTCACTCTAAGATGGATACCATTCAACGAGAGGTCAATGATCACATCACAGAGAAAATTTCTTCTTCTCAGAAGTTTCTTATCTCTGTGATGGGAAAGATATTTCCTGACATGCCTATGCCTAGTGCGTCTCCTCTTCAACCCCTCTGCTTTGAGACTAGAATGACTCTCCACACTAAGCTCAACATGGTTAAATCTAAAGTGGAAGATGTGTTGAAGAAAGTAAACTCCCTTCAAAGGGTGGGAGAGCTAGACAGCAAGGATATTGACTACACCTCCAAATCTATTGAATCCTTTGGTCCTAAGTTGCCTGACATTGAGGGTCAACTGAAGATTGCATTGACTGTAACTGACTTTCGAGGTCTTCTTCAATGTTTTCAACAGTTTTCTAGTCAAAGCTTTGACCAGATAGCTCATCTCACTCTCTGCCATCATCTTCTTCTCAACAAGCTTAATGTTCAAGATTTCCTCTCAACTAAAGGTAAGGAGCAATTGGAGCAAGAGATTTCCCTTACAATTATTAGCCAGCAAGAGAACTTTCAGGCCACCCTCGACACCTTCAATGTCTATCTTGATCAAATTGTTCAAGGTTAGATAGCAAAGGGGGAGAAGGTAGCTGAAGATGCGCTCAGAACGGCTAATCTTAACAAGGGTTCTCTTCCAAGGCATTCTCATCCTATGTATCCATCCAACAAGAACAAGACTGCAAGATCTTCCCACTCAACGCATGAAAGATAGAATAGGCTATGATTCTTATAGGATAGAACTTGTAATAGGACTCTATTGTAATCTTAGCTCAAGACATATGTTATGTACTGACTAAGTCATTTTTTAAATCAATAAAAATACAAGTTCATACCTCAAGTTAAGATCTTCTTAACTTCTTAT
>CATIWQ010128306.1:0-15675 GCA_949673415.1 Euphorbia schlechtendalii | reverse complement strand
ACTCTTTTTTCATAGAATTCCACTTTAGCTCATTTTACTCCCAATATTTACCTAGTATCTGCATTTGCATAAAAAACAACTACATACCACGTGAAATCTTTTATATGAAGTATAAAAATGACTAAAACTATAGTGTTTATTATATAAAATTTATATAATAATAAGTGTAATTATACACTTATCAATACTCCACCTTGACATCTCCTTTTAGCACATGATCTCTAATGAAGTGATGTCTAATGTTGACATGCTTCATTCTTCCATGCTGGACTAGATTTTTAGATAAATCAATTGCACTCTTCTTGTCACACCTGACTTTGAGACAATTAGACTTAATTCCATAGTCTTCCAATTGTTGCTTTATCTAGAGGAGTTGTGCTACGCAACTTCCTGCTGCCATGTACTCAGCGCAACTGAGGTTTATTTCTTGCTGTACCAAAAGACAAGGCATTCTCCAAGGAAGTGGCATCCTCCTATTATTCTTTTCCTATCCAGCTTATCTCTTCCATAGTCTACATCTGTGAATCCCTTAGGAGTAAAGTCTGAACTTTTGGGATACCATAAACCTGCTTCAATTGACCCTTGCAAGTACTTTAGAATTCTCTTTACAGCTATTAGATGAGATTCTCTAGGATCAGCTTGGTAACAAGCACAGTAGGACATAGCATACTGAATGTCTGGCCTACTGGCTGTGAGATAAAGAAGAGAACCAATAATTCCTCTGTAGAATTTGCTGTCCACAGATTTTCCTACTTCGTCTTTACTCAGTATAGTATCAGTGGCCATGGGAGTTGACATTGGTTTTGAATGGACCATGTCGAATTTCTTCAAGACTTCTCTTGCATATTTAGCCTGACTGATGAAGATTCCATCTTCAATTTTCTTGATTTGAAGACCAAGAAAGAAATTGAGCTCTCCCATCATAGACATTTCGAACACGCTTTTCATATGATTGCTAAATTCCTTGCATAGTTTTTCATCAGTTGCTCCAAATATGATATCATCAACGTAGATTTGGACTAGCAACACATCATCTTTTCTTCGCTTGATAAATAGAGTTGTATCTGCTTTTCCTCTTTGATAGCCTTTGCTAATTAAGAAATTAGTCAACCTTTCGTACCAAGCTCTTGGTTCTTGCTTCAATCCGTAAAGAGCTTTCTTCAGTTTGAAAACATGCTCAGGATATTTGGCATCTTCAAATCTTGGAGGCTGGTGGACATAAACTTCTTCTTGAATGAATCCATTTAAAAAAGTGCTTTTAACGTCCATTTGAAATAGTTTGAAATTCAAATGGGATGCGGAAGCACAAAGGATTCGAATTGCTTCAAGTCTGGCTATTGGAGCATAGGTTTCATCATAGTCGATGACTTCTTGCTGATTTTAGCCTTGTGCGACAAGTCTGGCTTTGTTTCTGATAACATTGCCATCTTCATTAAGCTTGTTCTTGAAGACCCATTTGGTGCTAATTATTGATCTTCCTTTAGGCTTAGGAACTAGATCCCAAACATCATTGCATTTGAACTGATATAGCTCTACTTGCATTACGATCATCCAATAGTCATCTTCTTCTGCATCTTCAAATTTCTTGGGTTCTATCAATGATATGAATGCTGGATGAGACATCATTCTGCTGAGCTGTCCTCTGGTCATTACTAGATTATGAACCTCATCGACTATACTATCAAGTGGATGGTTGCGATGAGCTCTAATCTCTCTAGGTAGACTTGGATCAGCTATAGAAGGATTGATAATTGGATGCTGAGGAGGTGGTTGATCTTCTCCATCGTTGAAGTTGATTGAGAGATCTTCACCATCATCTTTGGTTTCCTCAGTATGTAGATCCTGTGCTGAGTTAGGTAACTTAGCATGCTATGTATTGAGCGAATTTGAAAAATAAGTGATCGTCTTCTTCATTTGGACATCTTTCTGCAATGTTAGTTTCATCAAAATCTACATGCATAGACTCATCTAAGAGACCAGTACGCTTGACATATATTCTATATGCCCTAATGTTAGTTGAGTATCCTAGAAAGATACCTTCATCAGACTTAGGATCAAACTTTCCTAATTGATTTTTAGTGTTAAGGATGAAACATCTACAACCAAAGGATCTGAGATAACCAATCTTAGGCTTGCGCCCTCGCCAAAACTCGTAAGGAGTTTTCTCAAGAGTTGGGCAAATTAAAACCCGATTCAAGATATAACATGCTGTGCTAACAGCTTCTCCCCAAAAGTACTTTGGTAGATTTTTATCACTCAACATGGAATGAGCCATTTCAACTATAGTCCTATTCTTCCTTTCTACAACCCCATTTTGTTGAGGAGTATAGGGAGAAGAAAAGTTATGCTCAATGCCATGCGCTGAACAGAATTCTTCGTATAGAGAGTTCTGAAATTCACATCCATGATCGCTTCGGATTCTACCAATTTTAGTTCCTAGTTCATTCATTATCCAATTACTCAACTTAACAAAAGATTCATAAGTCTCATCTTTGCTACTCAACAAGACTACCCATGTGAATCTCGTGAAGTCATCTACAACAACTAGAGTGAATCTCTTACCACCCAAACTCATAGGTTGAACTGGGCCACAGAGGTCTACGTGTAGTAACTCCAACTGTCACTTAGTTACTATGTGATTTATGGATCTAAATGATTTCTTAACTTGCTTACCAAGCTGGCAAGCTGAGCAGAGTTTATCCTTTTCAAAACTGATGCTGGGCAACCCCACAACTAATTGCTTTTTGGCCAGTTTGGACAAAATATTCATATTGATATAACCCAACCTTCTATGCCATAGCCAAGCATTATCCTCCTTAGATATGAGACATACATTAGAGGAGCCAGGCGATAAATTAACCATATAATAATTATTGGTTCTAGGAGCATAGAGTATGGTTGAGTTAGTCTTACTATCAATTACTGAGCATCTTGCTGAGTCAAAAATAACCTTCCTACCTTTATCACAGAGCTAGGCTATACAGAGCAAGTTGAACTTCAGCCCTTTAATTAGAGACACTTCTTCGATTGAGGGAGATATGCCAACAGTGCCACACCCTACAATCTTGCCTTTCTGGTTATCTCTAAAACTGGCACTTCCATTTCTCTTGCGTTCCAATGAGATGAACTGGCTTTCATCTAATGTCATATGCCTTGAGCATCTACTATCCAAGTACCACATTTGAGAGTTATTAGCGGATCTAAGGCTCACCTGCATAACAATTAAGTTTTCTTAGGTACCCATGCTTTTGAGCTGGATCCTCCTTTGTTAGCGGTGCTTATATTTATCCAATCATAATCATCAAAATAACCATTTTTATATTTGCATTTTACTATGACATGTCCAGCTTTTCCACAAAAATCGCACACAGATTTTGTCTTGGGCTGGCTCGCTTTCTTCTATTTAGAGGAATTTTTCCTCTTTGAATTATGAGTTTAGTTATTCAGATTCTGATTGTTGGCTGGAGGAGGAACCTCTTTCTTCTTTAATGCTGTTATTTCAGGATTCATCTCATCTAATTTGTTAGTGAGCTTACTGAGTGCACATTCTTGATACTCGGCTTTTTCTTGAAGAAAGTGGATATCAAACAATAAGGAAACATTAGCATCTTCCAGATCGTCACTTCTCCTCACTATTTCTTTGATTTTTTTCATAGATTTATTAGATAACTTCATTACATCAAAGAGAGCCTAGGCGAATTCTTCAATGGAAAAAGGAGATTCAGAATTTACCTCAATTTGATGAGCTTTTCCTTTGTCATGCTCAGCTACAGAGTTGTCAGCGGAAGACTTTGAACTAGAGGTAGATGCTGAGTGTTCGCCATGATTGTCGAAAGCCATCAAGCAGAGATTAGCTGAATCAGAGACTTCTTCGTTAGAAGATGAAGATTCTTCTGAGTCGCTCCAAGTGGTAGCAAAAGCTTCAATCTTTTTAGAGAATCTCTTCTTGAATTTTTCCTTCTTTACCTTTGGACAGCCTGATTGAATGTGGCCTTTTTCTCCACATCCATAGCACTTGATGTCTTTGCTGTGCTCTTTTCTTAGTCCTTCCTCAGCTCCAAGTTTGTGATGAGTTGACTTGATTTTAGCAAGAAACTTCTTCTGATTGAACTTCCTATCCTTCTTTATAAAGCATTTGAAACACCTAGTTAGAAGGGCCATTTCCTTGTTAGAGTCGTAGCTGGTGGACTCATCAGATGATTCAGCTTTTAGAACAATGGCTTTACTTTCCTTTCCCCGATTTCTCTTAGAGTCATCTGAGTATTTTCTCAGTGACATCTCGTGTGTCAGCAAGGTGCCTATCAACTCATCATAGCTATAGGTCTTAAGGTCGTGAGCTTCCTCGATAGCGCTTTTCTTGGAATCCCACTCTATTGTGAGAATGCGGAGGATTTTCTTGATGAGCTCTTCCTCGCTGAACTCCTTTCCAAGATTTTTGAGTTCATTAACAATGTTAATGAACCGAGTATTCATACTCTGAATACCTTCATTAGTAGTCATTGAGAACATCTCATACTCTCTCAACATGAGGTTCATTTTTATCTCTTTGACCTTGTCTGTCCCCTCGTAGGTAATCTCCAACTTTTTCCAGATTTCTTGTGTTGTTTCGCATCCTGAGACCCGATTAAATTCTATAAGATCAAGCGCACATTGCAAGAAATTAATAGCTATGTTATTCTCCTTGAAAAGCCTCAGGTCAGCGTCATTGTAATCCTCGGGATCTACAGCTACACGCACACCGTTCCTAATCTCAGTAAGAACTCTGGGACCAAGCTCCATTGCGAGCCAGGCCTGCATACTTTGTGACTGGATAAAATTTTTCATACGATTTTTCCAAAATGTATAATGATTACCATTAAATAGAGGAGGTCTGGTGATAGACATTCCTTCTCTTATAAGGACTGTTTGACCAGAACTTGAGCTGTAGTTATTATAAGCCATTTAAGGATCTGACTCAAGACAATTAGTATTAAAGTTGAGCAACTACTCTGATAACACTTGTTGATCCGTAAACCGGCTAATTACAACAGCAGAGGGGGGGTGAATGCGTATACTAGGTTACTTTTATAGTTTTTCATTTTATGATAACTTAGTATTGGTTTTTATTTTTATGCTGAGTATGCGTGTGAGTGCAATATAAAAAAGTATAGACTGCTCAGCTTAGCTGGCACAGTTTATCTTCAACTTTGTACTAAGTACTGTTACTCAGTACGAGCTAGATGACAAGCAAATAAAATAATGTGAGAGATGAATGAGCAAGAAGCTAATGAAGCTAATCGCTTAGAGTTAGAATGAGTACACCTGAGATTTTATCTTGGTTCGGCCCCTAGCCTACCTCTAGTCCCCGGATCCCTCTCCGAGCTTTAATCCACTAGTGATTCGTTCCTTCAGTAGGCAGAGCAGCCTTTATAGTGGGTAGACACAATTATAGCAAGTCCCTCCTTTCTAACTACCACTTACATAGTTCGAGTCCCTTCTCGAACTGACAGAAAGTTCCTCCTTCCTGATTCCCGCTCAAGCTCAGTTTAGGTACCCTTCCCAAATTGACTCTCATAATTGATAATCAACAACGAACTAAATTTAACTTATAAAATGTTGAACCCTTACAATGTGATATCTCAGAGTTGATATTCTCTCTATTACAAACAGATATGAAAATGATTGTTTGCTGATTGCTTGTTTTTAAATTTCTAGGAAGCTAGAATGATTTGTAGTGACTTAGCTCTTAGGAAATTCAAGGTGGTTCACTGTCTTTCAACTTCTGCTTCAGTCTTCTATTTATACATTAAAGCTTCTTGAAGTAGCCGTTGCAGTCTTCTCTTCTTTCTAGTTCTTTAATATTTCTTCTCTTCATGTCTTTCAAATCTTCCTGTTGGAGATAGTTTCTGGGACACTCAGAGACAAAAATCCGAACGTTGAGAAGAGTTAAGCTTCTGTGTATGTAAGTTCTTTTGTCTTCAAGCAATTCGGTTTCAAAGAGAGATGTGTGCAGAGCAACGTGTTATTTGATTGGTTGAATGTTGCTGACATTGACTGACATGCACAGAGACACTAAAGAATGGGGTTGACAGAGGCGCACTCATCTTGGACTTTTGTAGAAAGATTCCGAAAAATCTTTGTGGAGTTGAACTTCTTTTGTCTTGTATGAGCCACTATGAATATTCTATTATTAGTTGACCTGCAAAGTCATAAATGAATATTCTGTTACTTCACAGAAACCATTAGTAGTACAGCTGTCAATATATCCTCAAGGTGTCTTATAATAATGCTTTTAATTAAATAAAATCTACACTCAGTTCGTGCTGAGTTTTTATTCATTAAACTGCATAGTACTCAGCATGAGTTCAACCTGTTAAAACTGAACTCAGCTTTTCCTATTCTAAGTCGTAACTTAATTAATTACCATCAGCAAACTGAGTTGTTTTATCCCAAAACACAAACTCACGTTTAGCTTCATTAAGTAAGAGTATACTTAGTACTTAATTAAATTCATTATCTTATATGGTTTGCTATTTCCAAAACACATCAAGTATTGTTAGATACTAAGTAACTTGGGTTCAACAAAGGAAATTGTCGATATTGTTCACGTTTGTGTTTACTAATTACGAAAATATGTTTTCAACATTTTTTTTATGTTTTTATAATTTCATTTTATATTTTACACCCTTATGTTTTGAATTTACATTTTTACGCCCTTGTGTATACCAGTTATTTATCTACTATATGTACATGTGTTATATACGTGTTGTATGTCTACTATATACACCTACCATATACATGTTTTATATCTAGTATATATTCTTATTTGTTTTTATCCTTCAATTGCATTGTTTTAACGCATCCATGATAAACTTGATATATAAATATTATATATGTGGAGCGTAAGAAAGAAAATTTGAAACAATTTTTACATATTAATGTAAAATTGAGACTTGGGAGGGGATTTTTTTATAATTTGATAAAAATTATGGTGAAATTTATATATTGTAACATAGACATTTATGTAACTTCCCCTTAAAAATATTTGTCTAAGTTCAATTCAATCTGCACAAGAAATAATTTAGCCTCGGGCCAAAACCTGAACAAAGCTTAGAGTATAATTCTATTTGCATCTCTTATACTAACTATTTAGAAGTCCAAACTTGCACAAGTGTCATCAATACTGATAGTCAATGTAAAAGTGGAAATCGCAAGTATGCGGTTGCGATATAGTATTAAAATATCAATCTCACGAGGAAGTGGGAGTTAATCAAGATTATGTCACGAAAATAAAAAAAAAGAATTAGAAATGGTTAATGTAATGAAAAATATATAAATAACGATTGAAACTAGACTCTGTATAAACGACACACTTATTATGTTTGTAGACATTATATACTTCATATACGTGTACAAAACTATCATATGATACTCATGAATATTTAATTGTTCATACTTGTACACATGCACGAATCCTATTCATAAAGGTTTATGCCTAATAATGGCGATCACCATGTAAATTACTTATGAAGTCTTGCTCCTCTTTAAATATCTTGTGTGTGTGTGTGTGTGTAACAATAGTTTTTGTCGACCATATACTCACATATACAAAGTAAGCACAAATGACTGTAAATATAAGCAATAAACTTACCCCTGTACATGGTAGAACACAATGATAAATGTGTTCAACTTATAGCTAAACTAAACACATAGCATGAAAAGAAATCAATTAAAGATACATGAAGTATGAATACAAAAATGAAGTAAAGGGATTGTAGGCGAATAGAATATTCGAAAACTCCAATATTCAAACCGTATTCTATTGAAGTTTGCTAGACTTATTACCATGACAATCTTTACTCACTTCTAATGTACTATTTGCATGCATTATCTCCTTTATAAAGCACTGGATTCTTGTAAATAAAGAAGATAATATAAAGAAAACTTATTTTATTGATAAGTGTTTTGCAAGGACACTACAACAATAAAATTTCAAGAATAAGCAATAATCTACAAAGAGAATGCTTTAGCTTGAGTTTAGATATATTCTATTAAAGAAAAAATGATGCCTTCTCTTGTATTTCTAAGAATAATGATGTCTATTCTCTATATGTCTAGTAAAAATTCACATTATTATGGGGGTGAAATGTTTTGTTGATGTACTCCTGATTAGTTAGTGAAAAGGTGCCTTTTCAGTTTAGTTATGAAAGTTTTGGCTGTCGAAAAGTTAATTGAAAAGACCTTATCTAGAGGCATCATTTTGGAGTGTCATGATCGTGACTTTGTTTTCCCAAACATTATGTTTTTAGCTTACAATATCACGAGCGCGAGTTTAGGTCATGGGCGATAACAAGTGGAATTTATGAATTCTTCTTCTAGATTTAGCCATTTCGAGCTTTATTCAAATCACCAATATTTGACTCTAATTTGCATACATTTGCATCATTTTCCACACTTTTTGCATCAAATACCAATTCCATGTAATTTGCCTCTCCATTTAACCTAAATGTGTAATTGTAGCAAAACAACTACATACCACGTGAAATCTTTCAAATGAGGGTAAAATCCCCAAGAAAATACATGTAATTGTGGAGAAATATATACTAGAATATATGTTGTTATGAGCGAATGACATTTTTCCCATGCAGTCACCGTTAGGCGCCATCCCCGTGACATGGGGCATGGGGGTTTAAATAAATGAGAAAGAAAGGATATTAACTATTTTGGAAAGGATCGAGGCCTAAACCTCTCGCCTACGTTATAGAGTCGCCAACTGGATCAACTTTCGATTATGTTGGCTTTTAATCATCAACACACATGCGGAAAGCGAAATAAAGTGATAAATAAAATAAATACAAGGCTTCTAACCTAAAGGGGTAGTGTAAATAATAATACAAACCATGGGGTAAGATATAAATGGTCTTAAATACAAATAATCTACAAAAACATTTTATTTACAATTGCGATATCCGAAGGAAAATAAATCCGTAACAGACGTCTAACCTAAAACTACCTACATCCACAAAGGTTAGCGCGAGGTATATCACAACATCATGACATAGTTAACCAAACAAGATGTAGTTAGTAAGATAAAACAAATTAGGGTAATCACGTGTTTATTGCTTTAAAATTGGGGAATTTGGGTTCCTCACTCGCTTTTATTGGAACATAATTAATTTTAGACTCGATTTATTATCAAATTTTATTATTTTAGATTAAACATGTAATAAATGTGGTCGGTTATCAGGAAAAAAAATTGATTTCCAATCATGTGAAGGCCTGAAACAGTAATAAATAATGAAAACATAATCACACTAGGGCAACAACATAAAATAGGGGTGTCCAAGCCAGTACCAGACTGGTACTCCAGACCAGTCGATACCGATCCCGGAGGTACCGGAACAGTACTTGCCCGGCGGGCCGGTACCGAACTAAGGTGGCCCGGTATCGATCTTTCCTTAGGGACAGATCTGAAAAACCCACAAAAAATGTAAAAAATTAGTAAAAAAAGCCAATGTTATTGAAACCGGATTGGACGTCAACCGGTGAAGTAAATGGTTCACGGTTTTATAGGTTTGACCGAGTTCAATCGTGGTTCAACCATTATTTATATTTTTACATGTAAATATTTAAATAAATGTATATAAAATTATGCATTCTTTAATCATTAAGTATAAATTATAAATAAATAAATAACTCACTAAAATTATAACACATTAAAAAGTAAATATAAAAAGGAATTAATAACATATTTTTTTATCACTTACTAATTTTAAATAATATTTTAACTATATAATTCATCAAATATCTCAATAAAATTATGACACATTTAATATGGTTAATGATTTTAGGAAAACAATTAAAAATTTTAAATACTAATATAATCTATTTTATAAAAACAATTAATAATTTAAAATAATTGATTTTCTACCTTAAAAAAATTTTAAAATATTAATTATAAAATTAAATAATTTTCATGATAATAAAAAACTGGGGTTTGACCGTTTCATTGGTTTTTCCCGGTTTGGACAGGTCTAGAATGGTTTTATATAGACCGTTAATTTTATTCAATCGGACTAGATTCATTGCCGGTTCTCGATTAAACCGGTTCAACCAGACGGTCCGATCCATTTTCAATAACAGTGAAAAAAGCACAAAAATCATGTCAAGAGTCTCAAAAAGCTTAGAATCTTACCACTCTGACTTGAATCCGTGACTTTTAGACTTAGAAACATCGAAGAAAGTGATCTCGAAGTCTTTATGCTTGATTTTTGGTTGAAAAAAGTGCTGAAAGAGGGTTTTTATGACGGAATAGGAAATTCAGGAGTTAGATTTTCAGTTTCTAACTCGAAGAACCCGAAAGGAAATGGGAGTTTTCGAGGAAAGCGTTAGAAAAATAGAAGTAGTGATTTTTACTTTCTCTGAAAAACCCAAGTTTCTCTCTCTAAAATTTCCCAAAGAGGTAAAAACTTCCCAATCCTGGAAAAACCTAATTTTTAGGCATTATATTAGTTGGTAAAAAGGTAAAGAATAATAAGTTAAAGGGTATTTTTGAGAAGTGTAAAATAAAATGAAGGGTAAAAAGGGATAAGAAAATTTTGAGTGGCTGTCAAGATAACCGAAACCGGCCTTACCATGTAGGAAAGGTCGGGACCAATCTGACCTGGTAAATTGCTAGGTTGGGACCGACCCGACTAATCAATAACTGTTTACTAGGGCGGACCAGTACTGGTCTGGTTGAAGTCCATACCGATCCTCTTGGAGGACCAGTAGGAGACCAAACTATTCGCTGAAGCATATTTACACCAGCCCGGAATCGGTACTGGCCCTCTTGGAGGGTTGATTCCAACCTTGTTTGGACCGATTCGAACTATCGGATTGATCTAGGTCGGTTCAACCAAGATAGATGGGTTAAGCTGATTTTGGTTTGGTTCTTCTGGTTTTTAATCTAATTTTTATGGTTTTTGTGATAGTTTTGGGTTGGTTTTGAATGGTTTTGGCTTCCAAAAGACCCAAGGATCTCCTCTTAACGTCTCGTAACCTAAAAGCGGGTCACTGGAATAGGAGAGACAAGTGAAAATACTCATCGTTTCACAAGAGGGACCAATAATCCCATGCTCATAGTTGTTTTGACACTTATCATACCCCCACACTTAAATTTTACCTTGTCCTCAAGTTAAAAATAACATTGAAATAGATATTTCTCCAACTTTCAAATCCATAACTAACAAAGACACATTCAATAAGCACTTATATTCCTGCGTTCATTAAGAAGGAGTAGAATTCAGAGTAACTTACACAAGTAGGCTATG
Organism: Euphorbia schlechtendalii; assembly: GCA_949673415.1. Lineage (NCBI taxonomy): Eukaryota > Viridiplantae > Streptophyta > Magnoliopsida > Malpighiales > Euphorbiaceae > Euphorbia > Euphorbia schlechtendalii. The sequence goes on along the minus strand of CATIWQ010128306.1, from coordinate 4,384 downwards.
TGAAATATAATCAAATGCATATCTCATGTCATCTTAGAAGGTTAATAAGTCATGTTAAATGACCTTGCTCGCTCAAATATCCCACTTCTTCTCAAATATAACATCAAATATGGATGACAAAGAAAAGCCCAGCCTCAATATTGATCTCAAGACATTTTTAGGTAACCCATGGCGATTGGGTGCATGCCTAATTACCAGGTTGTAAATGAATATGCGCCCATTCACCAGGGTTTGACCCGATGTTTTACTTTTTCAAGTTTCGGCCAAGAATGAGAAATCGAGCTTTCTCTAGAATGTGAAATTTTGAAATTTTGAGTAGGAAAAATGATAATTCAGCTTCGTTTAGCTCTTGTCCGATCCTTGACTTGAAGTCAGTATGGAGCCTCATCAAGCTGAGCAAAACCGTGCTAAGATTTTTCCCCTCGCATACATAAATTTCGAGATTGAAATTTTTTGTATGCGAAACAAATCAAAATATTGTGTCTAATGCATGATTTGACATTTTTAATTGATTGATTTTGAAATAAAATATTTTGACCCTTCAATTAAAATGTCTAACGAAATAAAATTTTGAATTTTGACTTGTGAAGTTTGAGAAAGTTTGAATTGGATTGCATCCTAGTTGGAAATATCACAAGATTAGAAACGTGACCCTATTCCTGCTATAATAAACAAAGATGAACATCTGTCTGCAACTAGGTTAGTCCATTTTTGGAAATAAATTTTTTATATGTGCAACATAACTTGAATTTATATCCATGCTATTATGCTCTGGAAATTTTTCAATGATGATTTTTTTTATAATGATGCATGCTTGGGAATCCAATAATTGATGTGATTATCGGGAATATAGAATTGTGATTTTTATGCATGTGTTTTATGTCTGTATGCGTGATATATTTTACTAGGTTTTCGAGCACAAAGGCGGTAGCATCCAACATATCAAAAAAATGGTATTATCTTCTTTCTCCACAGGCGATGGCCATAGTCAACCATACTGTTATCTGTGACATGGTGGGGCGATTGAGGTATAACGATCATAATGGTTATCCTTATCTGAGGAAAGATATCACTTCCCCACTTTTAAGCAGATGGTTGGATATGACTCATACTTTCCATTTTGGATGTAATGAGTATACCAAAACTTCTATTGATTATTGTGCCATCACTGGGTTACCTTTTTCTAGGATGGTCATCCATTTCAGCATTGCTTTCTCCAATAATCATTTTGATTATATTGCGATTCAGGCGTTGATCGATTTTTTAATTGGGATAAGGTATCTTGTCAGGCCTTTATGAGATTTTGGTTGGACTGTCATGGTGCCTGTAAGGGTCCTACTTAAGGCTCAGGCTTTCATAGCCATTACCCTTTCTTAGTTTTTCTTCCACACTAGGAATTCAACCATGAATCTTCACATCCTGCCCAGCCTTGTTAACCTGAATGGATTCAACACGTATACTTCTAGCCATGCTTAGCTAGAACAAATGTATTAGGCCCTTGATTGATGTGCCAAGAATAACATTATGAAGTTTAAATCTTCTTTCCAAGTTCTCGGGGTAAAAATTTTAATCTCTTCCCATCTTTTGTTGTTTGCTCGTTATGTTATGACTCTAACCTTGTTGGTGCAGATTTTGTTTTTTGAGATGGGTATTATGCTGATGCCCGAGAAGATGATAAGGGATTTCCCTTAGTTTCCTCATTTACAACACTTCTAGCATGGTGGGGAAGGAGATTCTTGTGACGTAGTCTTGGCTCCTCTTCGCAATTTATATTCAAACAGTGTGAGATTTTGATTTTGATTTTGATTTTTCAAACTATGTTTTGTAGTGACTTTTTTAGAATTCCAAACTTATATATTATCACTTCAACATGGGAAACAGAGTTTGGATGGACTGAGAGGATGAGATTGGAAAATAAATTCTTGAACACCCATTTGATTATGGAGAGTCATCGTTCTCTTGAGTGAGTTTTGGGAGATCCTATTAGGGGTTAGCAATTGACTCCTCGTACAAGACCTGTACCTCCAACTATTCCATGCAGGGTGTTTTGGCTTAATTCATCCCTCGATGTTGTATGTTTGAGAGATATAAGAGTTGAGTGCAACTCTATTGGGTGAGTTGGTAGCTATGAGGCCTTGTACAGGGCTTGTTTACTTTGATGGCCCGAAGTAGATCTAATACTAGTTGAGGCCTTTTATGATGATGTTCTGGATGGTCTTGAGGATCCTAGGGATGGTGATGATGGTGATGGTGAGGGTACCAGTGCCTCTGCCTCCACTGTTGTGACGTCTTCGAGACGTGATCAACGGATGGTACAACTTTTCTCTTACCTTTAGATTTTTCTTTTATGTAGCATTTTTGTGATTTTCTTCTCTACAGGTTCATCAAGGTAGGAAAAGGAGTCAGAATGTGCCTGGGAGTTTCTTAGCTTCATTTGCTACATTTCATGATTTAGACATAGGGATTCCAGCCTAATCGGTTCATGATGTCCTTGGATAGGCCTGATTTAACTACATTTGAGTATACCATTGTGATGTATGACATTCATGACCAAGACATCTCATATTATACATATTATTCCTCTTTTGATATTTCTTTTTCAAATTTATATTGGTTTTAACATGCGGTTTGTTTAGCTTAAGTACCTTTCAAGGATAGCAATGTTGATTGGAGGACCTTCGGAGGACATCGGCACTTCATAACAAATTATAGCGCCAATATTGCAGTATTATTTCTTGTTATGCAACGTTATGATTCATGATATACTATGATATGCAAATAAATGACATAATATGTTAATATGTGTAGGGGATGATTAGGGTGATTAATCAGGAGGTGGAAGCTTGCATCTTAAAGGATCACAACAAGGACAAAGTAGTCATGCTCCTTCTTATCCAAGTGTGATGAATTATCCTCCTCAGCCTTTTCACTATCATCTTGATCAGCAAGATCATAACTCGAAATACGTTCCTCTAGATTTTACTTTATGTATTTGCTTGTTAGGTCCTTGTGAAGGCCTTTTCTTGTAACACACTAGTATATTTTTTACCGCTTCTAATAGTCTTTATTATTTTATGTTATTTTTAATGAATTCTTTTCATTATCTTCTTTTATATATCTAGCCTTTCACTTGAGTAATAAGAAGTGAGTTTACGGGGGTAGCCTACTAGTATTGGTATGTTTCCCCGTAAACTACGTATAAAAAACTACAACTCTTCTCATTTTGCCTCCTTATTCTCTCAAAATCTTCATGGATCTCTATGTGAGATTCTATCGCAATTGAATAGCTATCTCAAGAATTTTGATGGTTGGCTTTAACTTGAACAGTGTGGTTTGCGCAACTTGAAGGATTATATTTGTGTATTCATTAAGCAAGGGATCATCACTACTACGATAAAGTTCTGAGATCCCGTTGATAATGCCTTCCATTTTGAAGAGTAAGAATTGTTCCCTGTGTATGAGCATTTTTGTGGGCTACTGGTGGCTTCTACCAACTTTCCAATTACTTTATCATCACATTGTTCAAATTTACTGATGAGTTCATAAATTATTTCAACCTTCATCGGAGCGATAGGTGTAGGATAATCTGTCGAGATCTTAAGAATGAAGGTCCGATACTCTTTATTGCTTTTGACATAGTTAGAAACCTTCGCTCTACTAAATTGAGCTAGCTTCCCCTAGTCTAACTTCTATTGTTTAGAGTTTCTTCGACAAGACCCCTACTGGTATTTACAACTTTTCATATCTGCCCATTATTGCTTAGAAGGTGGATGGAGCTTAACCTATCTCATTGAGTCTGGCTGAGATACTGATTTATTCTTTATATGCTCATACTAGTGTTGACACTACCACTAATGGTAGCAAACTTGCTTCTTCACGTAAACAATCACATTTTTTGTTGACATTCTTTTTTTTTTAGTTTATCTCATGTGATTGATAATTGAATTTCCTCTAGCAGCACTAGCTCTATGACAAGCTCACTATTTTGGGGACGTTGTTTACTAGTTAACATAGATGACCGCAGCTACAAGAAGCTCACTATTGATGAATGGTATGATCACATTATATCACACATTGTAGGGGATATCAATTAGGTCTACCCCTCATGGTCAATTACTCGCGTGACTACCCATTTTGCTAAAGGAGGTATAATCCTATTAAGCTTCTCAGATGTTATTTCTTACTAATAAGTGTATAATTACACTTATTATCAATATAATTTTACACACTAAACACTACAGTTTAAGTCATTTTTATACTTCATATAAAAGATTTCACATGGTATGTAGTTGTTATTTTACAAATGCAGATACAAGGTAAATCTTGTGAGTAAAATGATCTAAAATGGAATTCTATGTAAAAAGAGTGAAAAAGGTGCAAAAAG
>CATIWQ010128275.1:0-11583 GCA_949673415.1 Euphorbia schlechtendalii | reverse complement strand
TATATATTACTAGAATGAGAAAATAAAACAAAAATATTAATCATAAATAAAATAATTAGTAAGTAATAAAAATTATTTAAGAATATTATTAATAATATGTTAAAATTTGATTATTTATTATCATTAATAACGAATTACTTTATTTGATAACAAATAAATAGACAAAATAATTAAGTTATAAAGTATTAAAAATCATACACATTACATTATAATTGAGAAATATTACAATATTATAATTCATAGTTAGGTTAATTTTCTAATTCAATCTACATTTATGTTGTCATTTTTACTATCCTCATCGACATGTTAGATATTGCTTTGATTCATCTCCCAAATTTGTTGTACAATAGAATTCCACACTGCTAACAATATAATTGAGAAATATTACAATATTATAATTCATTATTAGGTCAATTTTTCTAATTCAATCTTCGTTCATGTCATCATTTTCACCATCTTCATCGACATGTTGGATATTGCTTTGGTTCATCTCCCAAATTTGTTGTACAATAGAATTCCTCACTACTAACTTAATTACTTTTTTCATTTTGTAGTCTTTTTAATCAAACTACATTTGTCTCAAAATAATATTACAAAGTGTGGTTTTTTTAATACTAAAAAAAGTTAAAGATCCAATAAAATATCATAATAAAATTAATGAAACAAAAATATAATATTAAAAAATTACAAGGTAATGTTGTTATTATTGACATATATTATAATTATTCAATTAAGTTTCAGTATTTTCAGTTTTAGAATAATAAATTTCGGTTCCGGTTCAGTTTCAGTATGTTCAGTTTCAGTTCAATTTCAGCATGTTCAGTTTCAGTATGTTTAATTTCAGTTTAGTTTCAATAAGTCCAGTTTCAGTTGAAAAGAACAGAGCCTAATATATACTTTGCCATCGGTAAGCATTTAAACATATTTTTTTATTATAATTGGAATTACTTTTAGAAAATGTTGAAATTTGGGAAATTGGCAAATTCCTGAGATTGTTTTGACATATTAAGCAGTTGTAGGAACCCAAGAGGTTGGAAATGCATAGAATTAAAATAACTCAAGTAAATTAAATTGAACCTTCTTAAAGAATCAATTTAATCAATAAAATGAAACAAAACGGATACATCAAAAATTCATATTTATAAAAAAAATGGATACATCAATCAAAGTAAAATTTATGGAAATTGCACATTAAAATTAAATATAAAAATAAAACAATTCCAATATGGGTGTATTCTTACGTTTTATTTGGCTACAAAATGTCAAAGAATAATGAAATGAAATCTCGCACTCCAGAGAAAATTAATCAGTAAAATTGCCTTGAAAGAAGAGAAATGAGGATCAGAAGCGACAGCCGCAGCAGAGGAAGAAGAAACAAAGAGTGGAAACTAGAACAACTGATTCAATTACAGAGAGAATCTTAAAGATGATGTAATCCAGAAATTTGAAGTAATGAATTTGTATTAATAAAGGATTCTTCCATTTGATTTTGATCGCTGAATCTTTCCTGAATAATCCACTTCCTACTATCTTCAACCACCTTCTCTTCTTCTTTTGCTCCTCCATTTCTCTATTCTGGCCTGTTCTTCAACTGCAAATGCTTTGCAACAATATAATGCCTGCTTTGGTTTCTTCGTTCCGTTATAAAACATAAAAGCAAAACGAAAAGTATGGCTAAAGGACCGTTAGCTTCCTCCAAGGTCCATTTTGGTATTTCCTGTTTTACTTTTTTAAAACAAGTGATTGTATTCCAATTGGCAAAACGGTAACAACGAGAGTTTTCCCTTTTTTAAACAAATATATAATTGATCTTCTGATCTTATTCGAGTCATACACACTTGTCCCTTCTGCAATAGGCAAACATTATTCATGGTACTACAAACAAGATCCATTAGAGATAGTATTAAAAAGTTTATGGTTGATTTAATAAAAATTATAAAATTTCATCTTATTTTTTTTAAAATTAAATATTGTTTTAATTTTTTAGTGTACAATTAATTATTTTCAAATATAATATACTTGCGAAGAAAATATATTCATAGCATAATTTTTATGATATCATGCTGCCGTCTTTTTAACAACATTAACAAATTGCATAATTGACAGCTTATATTACATTTATTTTCAACATTGAATATCAAATATTGCTTGGTTGTACCCCTATTTTCCTCTAACGATAATAATAATAATAATAATAATAATAATAATAATAATAATAAGACAATTAGTAATAGTAATTACTACGTAAGTATAACTATTATATGTTACTTATTGTAGGAGTTGGGAACTAGGGTCAAGCTTTTAATGAGGTCAAGCTTAGCTCTAAGCAAGCTGATTTAGTAAGTTTTTTAAATATTTTAATGAGGTCAAGCTTGGCTCTAAAGCAAGCTGATTTAGTAAGTTTTTAAAATATTTTAATGAGTTCAAGTCGAGTTTTGAACTTGGATTCCAGTTCAAAATTTATGGTTTATTTTTATGAATTAAAATATTATGTGTATGAAATATGTTCATGAGGGAAATCTTAATTATTACAATTTTCTATATTTCCTAAAATCACATCATTGTTAAGGATCGAAATTAATAATTTGAATCTATATTATCGATAGTTTCTCTCGCGTAGTTATAATTGATGTTGAGGGATCCAAGAATAAATGGCTAATCTGCAAGACAACAACATGTTAAAGGGCTAGATCGTGATGTCCGGTGTAACTACTCTGATACCTAAATTAGTGTATGAAATAGAGAAAACAGAATATAGAATGAGTGAAAATGTTACCTTTACTATGGGTTTGTGCTCCTTATATAGGAGATGAATGTTGACTGATCCTCTTTGGGATTGCCATGCGCCCCTTGCTTTGAAGGCGCTCCTTATGAGACTTTATTAGGCTAAATGGACATGTACAGGTATTAGGTTATAACATACTTTGTTATCAGATGTCCCCACGAGGCTTACGCCTTTTAAGATATAATTCTTCCTTCACGTAAAATTTTATATGTTTTACAAACCTAATTTATACTTTTTTTCTATGTTTGTATTTTCTCACTACTAATTTCATAATATTATTTTTACTATATTGTTTGCACCCTTTATATCTAAGTAGGTCATTCTTCTGAATTTTACTAAAATATCCGAGACATGGATTAATCACTCTTGCTTATTCATTATATTCTTTGTATTCTAATACAACCATAATATGAGCATGTAATAAAATGTCCAAAAGCATGTAAAAAATAACTTATTTATATTTTTATGTTAACAAATCAGTTTTTGTGATCAATAGTTTAGCATGCATTGTAAATCAATATATACTTAATGCATCAGAAGGTATCTCAAATTGTCACAACCTCAAATTGTCACAACCTTCCTGAATTTTCAAAGTAATTCCGTATCTATCGAATTTTCAAAATGTGTAAAACGTCATGTGTTAACTTTTGATTTACTTGACTTTTCAAAGATGTCATTTTTTTCCAATTTTCTCTCTCCTATTAGAAGCTAACACGTGATGTTTAGAAAGCAAAGAGGTTCATTTTTTGAAAGTTAAGGTATCTATGAGATCAGTTTAAAAGTTTATTATAGCAATGAATTTTTTGAAATAACTTGGAACACCTCCAAATTTATCGAACCATATATGTATATAAAATGACAGAATGAAAAAATTTAATAATAAATACAAGGGGTAATAATCACAAAAAGGGTTAAATTCGTCTCCATGGAAATGTATTTAGCTAAACAAGCTTATAATAAAGCATGAAAGCCGATAATCGGTATAGGGGTAGAAAAGTAAATGCAGACAAACAAATACACATATATAGCTGACAGAAATTAGGGTTTAGAGTTTCAATTGGCCGCTTCTTCCCCCAGAGTTCATATACTGTTTCAACTGCTGTATCATCTCTCACATTCAAAATGGGGTTAGAATCTCACCTTTTGTTTCTTACTGTTTCTTCATTTTATTGCTGGTTTCCTTCACATTAATTTGTCTGATTTGATTTCCTGTCTCGTTTCATCTGGTTTTTGTTGATTTTGATAACTAGATCTAATTTTATATTACCCTTTGCGTTTTGATGGTGTTAATCGATGATCTCTGAGGAATATGCGAAAATCAATTTCGAAAATTCATTTCTTGGATCTTAATGAATTCTATAGTTACTGTGTTTTTTTAATGGCAGTATTGGTTATAATTGAATTATGCTTATTATTAACTGGAGTTATTTTCCTCCATAATGGTTAATAGATAATTGCTATATAGTAAGAGACTAAGAGTTGGAGTTCAGTGTCCTAATTTTTTCACATCTTAAAAAATTTGTTTCTGCAAATGTTAATTGTTGTTGCAGCATTGTATTGAAAACATCGGGGTTTGATGTAATTGGTTTATCTGTGTATAAGGCAAAATAGAATATAAGAAAAGGGAATAAAATGCAGGAAAACACGAGGAATGGGAGCAGCTCGCAAGCTGAAGTCCCACCGCAGGAGGCAAAGGTGGGCTGACAAGTCATACAAGAAATCCCATCTCGGGAACGAGTGGAAGAAACCTTTTGCCGGTTCATCACATGCCAAAGGCATTGTTCTTGAGAAAATGTAATACTCAGCTTTTTTATCCATATTCGGATGTTGCCTCAGTAACCTGCAACTTTAATTAAATGTTTATGAAATCCATGTGTGCAGTGGAATTGAAGCTAAGCAGCCTAACTCTGCTATTCGAAAATGTGCTCGTGTGCAGCTGATCAAGAATGGGAAGAAGATAGCTGCCTTTGTACCAAATGATGGTTGCTTGAACTACATTGAAGAAAATGTAAGTCTTACTTACTGCTGTTGCAACTTGGAAGGGTCTAGCTTTGATTGTAGGAATGAGTCATACCAGAACATTGTTATCTCTAGTTATGAGTTCCATTTAGCTTATTGATGCATTCATTCCATAGTTCTGCAAGAACAATTTTTGGCATAAAGATGTTGTGGACCCTGTGGTATAGCCAACTTGCACATATGGTCCCTCTGCTATGCATGTTATCTGTTTGGTTCTTGTGCTATGTAAATAGTTAACTTTTTGGTCCTCGTGCTACACATTTGTTACCCATTTGGTCCTTGTGGCGTGCAATTAGTTAACTTTTACAACCCTATGTGGTGAAAACTATATTAGGAAAATATCACATAATGCTAAATGGACCAAAAAGGTTACACATTAGCAAAGGGTCCAATTGGTAACATGTATAGAAGATTTTTAGCTCTCTAGGGTCCGTTTCCATTAAATGTGTACAAGATATGATGTGTGTACTTCGTAGTGTTGCTCTAATGTATTGTGGGATTAATCAGGATGAAGTTCTGATTGCTGGATTTGGACGAAAGGGGCATGCTGTGGGAGATATTCCTGGAGTCAGGTTCAAAGTTGTGAAGGTTTCAGGTGTATCTCTTCTCGCTCTCTTTAAAGAGAAGAAAGAAAAGCCTAGGTCTTAGATTTTGGTTGGAATTCATCTTCATCTATTCAATTGCCCCATATAGCTGATAGTGAGCTTGCTTATATGTCATGCAGAATTTTGTGGTCTTTTTATTTCTCAAATTAGGACTGGAATTGTGTCCCGTGGAAATTCGAATTTATGGAATATCAAGATGTTAATGTTTGATGATATGATTGGAGTTAGATACCATATTTAATTTTTAGAGCTTTGGCTAGTTGGATATTGTGCATGAGAGTTGATTGTGAACAACAGATCTTAAACCTCCATCTCTTCTGATAAGCTAATCACTTTGGATATTAACACACCTACAGCATTTATTGGAAGTGTTGTGAGGTGAAATTTGAAAAAGTTCATGAGGGACTTCAGGGACCAGTCTGGCCACTATTTTTTTTTTAAAATTTGGACTTGTTGAGCTTTGCTCCATTATCAATCTAGCTCATGATGATCAAGGCTAATCAATTTGTATGTTAGAAGCCTATTTTTAGCTTAATGTGTTCAAGACATTTTTGGTTGATACATGGAATAAAATAAAAATGAAGGAAAGTGTGTAATATATGATAAAGTACTTGTATTGTATGTTTCATGGTTCCATGAAATTTTGAATAACTTGTAACTTAGGGGGATAGCATATCGATTCAGTGAAATCACCGTCTAAAAATTGGAAACTGGTACAAAATGTTTCCAACCCGTATACGTGAATAATATAAGTTTGGAAACTTGTTACTCAATGTTTGGGTTAGCACTCTTCAAAATTGAAATTTCTTTTTCGAATTATATACTCCAGAATTTTGCGACTTTATCATGAATTATGTAATTGTGTTTTTGAATGATGTATTATTAATCTAATTTTATAAAAAAAGTCACATGAATACATCTATTTATATTTCTTTTATTTATAGATAAATCCCTGTATTTTCGTTATTTACAAGTTTTACCATAGTTTTCGAATTGGCCTCATGGCTATTTGAAAACACAATTTTATGTCCAAACAAAAAAGTTACTTTACTCAAAAGAATGTGAGTAACATAGGTAATATGAAAAAAGAATTATTTCAACTCACATAATTGAAAAAGTTTCAACAATGTGCCTGACACTTGCAAGCTATTCCAACAAACCATATAACATTCTATATAACATGCTTATGTCCTTTTCCTAGGTGTAATGCTGAGAGTCATTGCCCCAATACGACGAGTCAAGCAATGAACTCGATTTTCCATTATAACATTCTCCTTGTTGTCTTCACTCACTTTGTTTTCCTTGTCATTTCCATTCGCTCTCAAGCCTTGCTTCTCATTCACATGCCCTGCCAATTGCTTCCTGCCATATCTTCTCACATTCGCACCTCCTTTCACACCGCTACCCGACTGAAATTTCAAATCTACCCTTTCCGCCAACCCAACAGACCTTTCCTGAAACAGAGAATTGTTTTGTTCAGTTATTAACAAAAACTCCACGTCAGCCACGTAAAAAGAAAGCAATTTTGATTTATTACTGACTTACATCATCAAAATACCCTAATTTTGGCGATGGCATTCGCAGGCCTGAAGGCGTTGTGCTTCGTAAGACCCGAACTTTATCCGCGAAATTCGATGCTTTTGAGGCATCAATTGCGGCGGAACTGTTTAAGGAATTCTGCTTGATAGATGTCATCGATTGCTCTGAGGATGACGTGTCAATGGAACTACCAGGGGAAGTGTAAGGAGATGTTGACTTTGGTGTTGAAAATAGACGAATGGAATCACTAGAAATCGCCACCTCACTTTTGTTTTTAGCCGGGTATTTCGAAGGAGTTCTGAAGCTTGAAACAGAAGCAGCGACTCGCGATCGCGAATCAGTTCTCCTTCGAGGATTCGAAGGTGATGTATTGATGAGATCGACCGCAGCATAACGAAGCCCTGGATGGTAGTTTCTAGAAGCTGGCAGAACTGAAGAAGGCGATTTTAGGGACGGCATCGAACTTGACAATACATTGCTGGACTCCCTCAAACACATTTTCTTCCCTGTAACAGTCTCAAAGGTGTTAGTTAGTACGATCGAACGACTTTCCGTGAATACTGAATCTTCGTTTTAGGATCTAACCAGTGGCAGATTTCGATGCTTTATTAACTTGGCCAGGCCTTTTGCTTGGAACAATTCGGGAAATGTTAGATATCTTTGGTGGTTTACGAGATGAACCCGATTCTTTGTTTGGTGCACCATGCTATTATACACATCCAGCGAAATAACTTATGTTAGTTAAGCATAGTTAAAAATTTCATTTTCGAGCAATTAGCATAAGAACTTACTTGAACTTGAGATGAACCGATCAATGCTGGAGAAAAATGAACAGTACATATGTTAGAAAAATGCAACTTTCACACCACAAATGATAGCAGAAACGTACTTACCACGATTATCCGGCTTTCCTTTTTTCTTTTCGAGTTTTCCTGTTGGTAAAGCATTCCGGCTAGTTCTTATATCATCAAAAAGATCGATCTCGAGGCTTGCAAGAGAGTAATCGTTGGTATTAGCAATGGAGTTAATAGGTGACTGCCAGATTTCGTTGGGAAACTGGATCGAATCTGGTGTTTTAAACCCTCTATTTACGATAGACAATTCTTCAGCATCCAAAACTCCTAAGAATTACAACGGAATCGTAAACAATAAACTCAGACACTGCTAAATGAAAAAAACCAATACTTGTGAAGCATATAAAGAGTACCTGAACTTGTAAAGAAGGCATTATCCCAAGCTAAACTCTTACGCAAGTTACTGATTGTGTTCACTCTCTCTGATTCTTTGGAATCGGAGACTCCTAGTCTATTATTAGCATCTGATCTATCATTGAGTTGAATATTAAGAGTTTCACACAATTCTTCTGGATCTAAAACTCCTGAGTAAGGAAAATAAAAAAGACATTCTTATGAAATTGAAATCAAAACAAATATTGCATATTTTGAATCTAGTCATCAAACCTGGACTATCAAAGAAGGCACTATCCCATGCCAAACTCTTGCGTAAATCGAAAACAGATCTTGATTCAGACTCATCTTTCTCTCTATGCTGAAATACATCAGCAAGGTCAACCTTCTTCCTCGTATCTGCAAATGCAAGGCTGATAATCAATAGATAGTCAATTAACACATATGTTTGAAGGTTGAGGGAGTCAAACTAATAAATTAAAGACCCAAAAACAACAGGCCAATTGATTGGTAATAGCGATTATAAACCAATTTGGAAACCAACTTTCATGTAGAGAAAGGATAAAATTTTCCTATAAAATTGAGAATATAAGTGTATTGATGAACACAATACAAAAAAAGCCTTGATGTAATTCCTCGCAGCTTTTTAATGTGAGCACTAATCAAAACAGTACAACAATCAGATTTACTGTGACAATTGATTTTTTTTCTTCTAATCAATCCCATAACAAAATACGACGGAAAAAAAAGCCCAAAGAACAATCTTAAAAAACACAATTAAACAACAATCTTTTTTTCAATCTTGGCCGATTCTGAATCAACAGTTTAAATAAATTTGGAATCGAGGATAAATATGCAGAAAAGAAACGATAGAGAGAAAGTACCTTGAGATGGATAATCTCGGAAATCATTCTTCATGTTTGATTTGGAATTGATGCCTTTGTTGTTCAATGGAGAGGGGGAGTTATATGCGAGGGAAATATTTAAATTTTAGGAAAGAATAAAAAACGGATACAAAAAACTATAATTTTTATTTAAGGAAAGATAATTAAAACGACTGTTATATTTCTTACCTTTTAGGAGCGGAATTTGAAGATTTTGTTTTTTTCTTTCTTTTCTTTAATGGAATATTTTCCATAGCTATACAATATTTCATATATACTTCCTCCATTACCAAAAAAAATTGTTTATTAATGTGATGTTTATTATTGACAGTATCAAAATTAGTTTCATACTACTTCTATATTTTCTTCAATTTAAGTTTATACAAGTTATCTAATATAAATCTCAAAACACTACTAAATGTCCTTTTGATTTTTACTAGCGATTTCTTATTGGTGATTTATTTTTTTAAGAAAATAGTCATTACTTTGCATTTTAATTATTATTGAATATAAACACCATCACACCCTTTCAAGACATTTTGGAGGCTCATAACAAAACATTTTAAAAGAAATTATGAATTGCACCTATAATCGTTAATTTATATTTTTTTTAGATATATTTACAGTTATTCAAGACTCAATAAATATTTATTTATACTAAAATACAAATTAAAGGGTTAAAAAATTATTTTGAACTTTTTCCGAGGTCTAGAACGGTCACCCCCCTATGCCCACCCTCAAGAACATCCCTCATGTATGTCGTGCGAGCATATGTGTTACCATTTATTTCCTTTACTTTGCGATGTAGTTACTACTATTCGAATTCCACATGGAAGAGGTATTAAAATATAGTTCATAACTACAGAAAGAGAAAGGTAACACTTGAATTTATTTCAAAGTGTCATTTAAATGGTTTAAGAAAAAGTTATTATAGCACCCCCGGATCGGGAGTGTTACGGTAACAGTAACTTATTAATTCACCATATTTCACATTAATACTTAACAAATTTACTTTCAATATTCATAAACGAAAACTCCAAATATAATTCTCACTCCTCACACTAACTAGTACATGTCATTGTATTATCAAAATATAATTCTCACTCCTCAAACTAACTAGTGCATGCCATTATTTTATAATCCAAATGTTAAATGAAAATAATAATAATCCACCTTGAGTCTTTTCCCTTTTTGTACTCTTAAAGCTGATCCGCTTATATCCCTTCAGTCCACACTATCTACAGAGCTTCTGAATCTGCGTGTAGAAAACAACTACACGCTAAGCAATTTACTTAGTGGTGTACACTACTTCCAATTCAAAACATTTAAAACACAATACCATTTATTTATGATTAAATAAAATTATGAAAACACATTTCAAAATTTCAATATATACATTCAAGCATATATAACTCATCTTCAACATTTTTACTTACAACCATAAACAATAATTGCCCGAAATAAACTAAGCATCGTTAATGGTATTAGATACGGAGGTTGGCATTAAGTCCGAAGTCGAAACTCCTAATAACGGCACAAAGCTCGAAGCTGAAGCTTCTAATAATGTCACAAGGCCCGAAGCCGAAGCTCCTAATAATGGCACAAAGCCCGAAGCCGAAGCTCCTGAAATCAGTAATCACAGTATTAGCACTAAGCCCCGAAGACAAAACTCCAATTATTTGTACAGTACTGTACCCCCATTTATTGGCGATAATCTACCCGGATCCATTTTCTACTCGTTTACTAAGGGCAATAAATACATATAAAATTCTTAAAATTTCAGTATGATATAATAAAAATAATTCAACACAAATTCATGTATTAAGGATCTCAAATCCTTAATTTTCAATCACTAAATATCAATAAAACACAATAAAATTAGCATTCATGTTTTCAAAAATTTCAAGATTTCGTGACCTGACTTCCCCTGTATTTTTCTCCATTAAAACGTCTTCAAATCGAAAAAGTTAATTCTTAAAATACCTAGCCCTATGTCTTAGCTTTTTAATGCCACAAGAATCACAGAAATCCACTCAGTATAGCTCAAGTTATACTCAAAACACTGAACAGTGTGAAAACAGAAAAACTCACAAAAACAAATTTCATGAATCAAATTCAAATGGAAATTTCATGCAGAAGAAAGTCGAAACTCACAAAAGTTCCTTCTGAACATATAGAATTCAGCTTCTTCTAATATCAATAGAGTCAAGAATCGCTCAAATCGGAGTAGTATAACATGAGAAAACATAAAAACAAAAACAGGGGTACCATCTGGAAATTTTCCACCAAAACCGAAAATTTGAAATTAGTGTACACAAACATCTTTTAAGCTCTTTAATAGTCTCTTTCCACCTCTTTCTCCTTTGATATATTTATATTAGCTTCATCTACAAAAATCATAATTAATCCTATCAAAATACTACTTGAATAAGCCTTATAATACCTTAAATATGCTTAATCTACCATGAATTCTACTAATTTAACTTCAATTATCTCAAAAATCACTTACCTCAAGTTCGGGTTACTATTCATCCAAAACTTAACACCTGATTTCTTCCTCTTCT
>CATIWQ010128274.1:0-23384 GCA_949673415.1 Euphorbia schlechtendalii | reverse complement strand
TATATATATTCATTCTTCATTCTAATCCTCCTACCCAAAACTTCAAATTATTTTATTTTATCTTCTTTATTCCGTTTTCCTTGTTGATCTTTAGAGCTAGTCCTTCCATATGGGATCGATATCTTTTAAAACTACATCGCAACTGTATACTTGCAGTTATCTTCATTTTTCTATCTTGATAAGTGTTATTGACAACACACCTATACTTTACGTGAACAAATTTTCGGCACCATTAATATATAGCCAAAATCTTTGCGAAAAAGTTATTAAACTTATCTGTAGAAAAGTAGCGAACAATATTCTAATGGTCATCACAAACAAAAGTTATCGGTATATTTTGTTGGAGATTCCTCACTAAAGTCCAAGATAAAAGGAATCCTCTAACATGAGTCATTTCTCAGTGTCTCTTCGCAACTCTACAATGCTAGCAAGTTAATGAATGACAGAATTCTTCATTGCAACTTGTGCGCCTCTCTATCAAAACGGAATGCTTGAAATCAAATGAGTTTTTGACATTTTGGGATAACAAATTAATCTTGCCCTTCAATGTTCGAAATCTATGTCTCTAAATGTCCTGGAATTTTTTCCAATGGGAAAATTTGAAAGATTTGAAGAGAAGTGATATTGAAGAGCTGTTAGGATGAGA
The DNA here is from genome assembly GCA_949673415.1 of Euphorbia schlechtendalii. Classification (NCBI taxonomy): domain Eukaryota; kingdom Viridiplantae; phylum Streptophyta; class Magnoliopsida; order Malpighiales; family Euphorbiaceae; genus Euphorbia; species Euphorbia schlechtendalii. The sequence goes on along the minus strand of CATIWQ010128274.1, from coordinate 22,738 downwards.
AGTTTTCAACGGCTAACTACAAGACCTTCAACTATAAATAGAAGACTGGAGTAGACATTCAAACTTGGTGAATCACCAAGAATTTCTCTAAGAGCTGAAACTTTGTTCAAATACTCCCAGCTTCAAGAAATTCCAAAATATTCAATCAACAAACATTCATTGTCAATAGTTGTTTGTAATAGAGAGAATAGCACTTAAGATTTAACATTGTAAAGTATTCAACATCTCTAGAAGTTGAATCCCTCTGTATGCATATTTTATATAAATATGAATGTAGAGTTAACTAGAAAGAAGGGTACTTTATGGTATAATTTCTACCCACTATAAAGGCTTCTCCACCTAAGGAAGGAATGCATCATTGGTGGATTAAATCTTGGAAAGGAATCTAGGAACTAGAGGTAGGCTAGGGGTCAAACCAAGATAAAATCTCTGGTGTAAAAGTTCTAACCTTATTCGTTTGTCTTTATTATGTTCATCTCATTCATCATTCTATCTCTAATATTTATTTTGCTTGAAAAACCAATCCAAGTTGAGTAAAGTACTCAGCAGCGATTGAAGATAAACTGTACCAGCAAAGCTGAGCAATTTATTGTTTTTTAGACCCATCTCAGCATGATTAACTCAACACTCATTTAAAAAACCTAACTTAGTAAAATATTTTTACAAAACTCAAAAAGTAACCAAGAACTGCATTCACCCCCATTCTGCTGATAAGTTAAGCCATTTGGGACAAACAATATTTAATTGAAATTTTCTTTGAAAAAATGGTAGGATAATCAAAATTTTCAAATGAACAATTTAACTCTAATTTTTTTTGAAATATGTATAAGTTAAATGATTTTTAATATATTTTATTTTTAAACCCAAGTTAACAGTACTTCACAGTACTATAAAAGTTTGGAAATAAAAAACTGTCTAGGATAGTGAAATTAATTGAGTAAGTAAATTCTTAGTTAATAAAGTTTACTTGAGGGTGTTTAAGGGGAAACAATTCATTTTACTGAGTTATTAATTAATTTACGGTTTAGAGTAAGAAAAGCTGAGTTCAGCCTAGTATTACATTGTTTACACGATATAGACTCGGCTAAGCTGAGTTAGCTTTTATTTATAAAATCTAAGTATGTTTGAAATTAAGAGAAATATATGACACAAATGCATTTAATGGAATCTATGAGGAACGAAATATTACTTTGATCCTTTTCAGGATAAAAGGCACTAAAATTAAAGAAGTTCTTCAAGTGGACCTCATAACGAAAAGGTGTCAGTAGGGAATGTTGGGGAATCCTCACTAAAGTTCAGAGACAAAAGGAATCCTCTAACATGCACCATTTCTCAGTGTCTCCGTGCAACTCTGCAATGTTAGCAAGTCAACTATTCATAGAATTCCATGTTGCATTTCGCGCACCTCTCTATTAGAACAGATTGCTTGAAGGAAATGAGTTGTTGACGCATCAAGATTAACGGATTAATCTCGCACTTCAACATTCAACATCTCTGTCTCTAAACTTCCTGGAATTTGTTATAAACTGGAGGATTCGAAATATTTGAAGAGAAGAGAAATTGAAGAAACTATCAAGATGAGAAGTTTGCAACGGCTACTTCCAAGACCTTCAACTATAAATAGAAGACTGAAGCAGACGTTCAAACTTGGAGAATCACCTTGAATTTCTTAAGAGCTAAAACTTCATTCCATCATTCCCAGCTTTCAAAAATTCCAAATCAAGCAATCGAGCAAACACAAAGTTTCAAGTCCGTTTGTAATAGAGAGATATCACTTAAGATTTAACATTGTAAAGGATTCAACATTTTTATAAGGTTAAATCTTCTATTCATCATTTTCTTTAAGAAAATCAGAGTGACAGTTTGGGAAGGGTACGCAAACTGTGTTTGAGAAGTAGTTAGAAAGGAAGTTGCTTTTGGTAATTGTGTCTACCCATTGTAAAGGCTTCTCTACCTAAGGAAGGAAGGAAAACACTAGTGGATTAAAGCTCAGAAAGGAATCCGAGGTCAAGAGGAAGGTTAGGGGCCGAACCAGGATAAAATCTAAAGTGTTCACGTTTTAACCTTATTCACTTATCTTTATCGTGTTTCTCTCATTCATTATTCTTTCTGTTTATAATTTTCACTTGAAAAACCAATCCGAGCTGAGTAAAATACTTAGCAATGATTGAAGATAAACTATGCTAGTAAAGCTAAGTAGTTTATAGTTTTTAGACCTAGCTCAACACGATCACTCAGCACGCATCTAAAAACTGAACTTCGAAAAGAAGTTTTAAAAAATCTTAAAAGAACTAAGTAAATCATTCACCCCCCCCTCTGTTGTTTATATTAAGCCGTTTAGGACCAACAAGATGTATTATAATGGGTGCTCAACTTATAGACTCAATCTCTTTGAGTTAAAGATAAAAAAAGGTTTATAATAGTTTTAGCTTTGGCTCGGGATAGACAGTACTTCTTAAAGAAGGAATATTTGTAACCGGGCCTCCATTATTCGATGATAATCATTATAAGTTTTGGAAAAATAGTATGAAAAATTTCATACAATCTCAAAGTATGCAAGCATGGCTCGCTATAGAGCTTAGCCCCAGAATTCCTACAATTGTAAGGAATGGGAAATGTGTCCCAGTCAATCTAGAGGATTATGATAATGCTTACTTGATGCTTCTCAAAGAGAACGTGGCAGCCATCAATTACTTACATTGTGCACTAGATCTTACAGAATTTAACAAGGTCTCGGGTTGTGAGATGATGCAAGAAATCTAGAGGAAGATGGAGATTATCTACGAGGGGACTGATAAGGTCAAGGAGTAGAAGATCAACCTCATGCTCAAGGAGTATGAGCTGTTCCAGATGGGCCCTAGCGAGGGTATTCAATCCATGAGTATAAGGTTCATTAACATTGTTAATGAATTGAAGAGATTGGGCAAGGAGTTCATCGAAGAAGAGATGGTGAAGAAGATTCTCCGTTTTGTCATTTTTGAGTGTGATGTGAAGAAGAGCGTGATCAAAGAGGCTCATGATCTTAACACCTATAGCTATAATGACCTTATAGGCACCTTACTAACTTAGAAAATGTCCCTGGGGAAATATATTAATGACTCCAAAAGGAGTAAAGGCAAAGAGAAAGAGGGCAAAGCCATTATCCTAAAAGCTTATTCATTCGATAAATCCTTAAGCAGTGATTTAGATGAGTAAATGGCCTTTTTAACTAGGTGTTTCAAGTGCTTCATGAAGAAGGATGGGAAGTTTAATAAGAAGAAGTTTCTTACTAAAAATAAGTCAACTCGGCACCGGCTTAGAGATGAGGAAGGACCCAAGAAGGAACACAACAAAGGTATCAAGTGCTTTGACTATGGAGAAGAAGGCCATATTCAATAATCCTGTCCGAAGACTAAGAAGGAAAGATATAAGAATTGGTTTGCAAAGAAGAATGAGGCACTTGCTTCCACATGGAGTGATTTTGAAGAATCTTCCTCCTTGGATGAAGAAGCAACCAACTCCACCAACCTCTACTTAATGGAAATAGAGAATGAAAGGGGTGAGAGCTTAGCATCTGCTTTCAAGAGCAACCAATCCATTGCTAACTTTGAAGCTTAAGTAAAACAAGGGGAAGAACACACAATCTGAGGTACATCCCGAAATCCCTTTATCAATTGAAGAGTTCACCCAGGTACTCTTTGATGTCATGAAACTGACTAATAAGTCAGGGAAAAACATCAAGGAGCTAGTGAGGGGAAGTGAAAATCAAGAACACACTATCGCTTTCGTATCTCTTAATATTTGCTTTCTTCAAGAAAAAGCTGAGTATCATGAATGTCAGAAAAGCAAGCTCATGATAAGTGTAAATTAACACTTATAATCATGATATTTTCAATCATAAAACATGATGATTTAAGTCATTTTATACTTCATATAAAAGATTTCACATGGTATGTAGTTGTTTTTTTTAATGCAAATGCAGAAACTAGGTAAATCTTGGGAGTAAAATGATCAAAAGTGGAATTCTATGAAAAAGAGAGAAATAGGTGCAAAAAGATGAGAGGAACACAAAGATTTGGCTTAGGATCGAAGTTGTCAAAGATCGGTAAAGTTGCAAAGAAGAATAATGAAGAAACAGCATTTCACGGTCGTGACATCTATTTGCTGTCATGACTTGTCACTCTTCATAAATAGAAAACTACCAATCAATGTTCACGGTCGTGATATAACATTCGCGGTCGTGACTTGTGACGGTTAATGGTTATCTCTTATCAACTACCAACTGCCAACCAACTAAAAAGACACCTATTGGAAGTCAACCAATCATGAAAAGGTTACTTTCCATTGTGGATGAGGATGAATCTTTGCATCAAATAAAAATGAATTGATGCAACTCTTCACCAATGGACACGACTCATTGTTTGGATAGACGTAACCCTTTGTTCGCCACTTTTCTACTGATAAGTTTAATAGTTTGTTCACAAGATTCGGCTATATATCAATGGTGTCAAAAACTTGTTCACAAAAAATATAGGTGTTGTTAGTACCTCTTATCAAATAGAAAAATGATGATAACTGCAAGTATACAGTTGTGATGTAGTTTTAAAAGATATTGATCCCACAGGGAAGGACTAGTTCTAGAAATTGAAAAGGAAGATAAAATAAGGAAAATAAAATATAATAAGGTAAAGTTTTAGGAAAGAAGTATTAGAATGAAAAATGAGTAAATATAGGTATGAAAGATTAGAGAACCTAAATATGTAGATTTTCCCTACGAAATAAGGATAACAGAGAAAGCATGCAAGTTCAACAAAGATGTTATGATTCACTAAACTAATCAACAGACTCGAATCTAAATACTCAGATGTTCAATTATTCACCGCAAAGAAACACATGAAATGACTTTTCTAAATCTAGCGCAAACGAATTAAGACTATCATATAAACCTGGACAACATCAATACTATGCTTAGTACGGGTCGCTCTTACATAGCCACATTTAGCAAGTTATCTTCCAAAAATGTTGGCTCACTAAATAGAGTTATATCATAGATCCAGTGATTATAGACGATATTATTAACCCCAAAACTACTCTTAAAATTAACTCCAACGCATATAACTTGATTAACATAAAAGACTTAACACAAAATACACATTATGACACATAAACATATCATAAACTTCAAAATAGAAAGTATAAGTAGAAAGCAAAGCAAAGTTGTAAGGTATGCAAGTGAATGCCAAAGTTGATCAAACTGTATCCACTCTTTAATGGGAGTCATCAATTCCCGCAATTCCTACGTCTGCTTTCAATTCGATCTCGCCCCGTATAGAACCTCTGCTAGGATGCTATTCTTTGCAAATATCAAACAAACGAATATTGAAGAATGAAAACTTTTATTAATAAGTGATTTGCAAGTACATTTATACAACAATCGCTCGAGAATATAGAGAAATCTAATGATCGAAACAGGGATTCCAATCACTTAAACATTTTCTCGCTAATGCTTATGAATGTAGCAAAACTAGATATTTATTCTCTATCTATACATTATGCACTATCTTTCACCCCTCTCTTCTACACAAAATTGGTGAGGTTTGGAGCCCTATTTATAGAGTTTGAAGGGTTGCGTCTATCCAAACGAAGGGTTGTGTCAATTGGTGAATGATTGCATCTCTTCATTATGATTAGTTGAGAAGCTTTGATTTAATCCATAATGGATAGGCACCTTTTCATGATTGGTTGACTTCTGATAAGTGTTTTTTCGTTGGTAGTTGATGGCGGTTGATCATACTTATCTGGCGGTTGGTAGTTAAGAAGATAATACCAGAAAACCGTCTAAGTCACGATCGTGATATACATGTCGTGACCGTGAATCTTTGATTGGCAGACTTCTGATTTGAAGTAGAACTAGTCGTGACCATGAATGATTGTCGCAACAATGAATTGGGTTTTTCTTCAGAAATCTCCTTGCAACTTCACCGATCTTTGACAGGTTCGATCCTAAGCCAAATCTTTAAGTTCCACCCATCTTTTTGCACCTTTTTCACTCTTTCTTCATAGAATTCCACTTTAGATCATTTTACTCCCAAGATTTACCTAATATCTACATTTGCATAAAAAACAACTACATACCACATGAAATCTTTTATATGAAGTATAAAAATGACTTAATTCATAGTGTTTAATGTGTAAAATTAATATGCTAATAAGTGTAATTATACATTTATCACCCTTCATACTCTATAAATACGGTTCAAGACCCACCAATTTCATGGGGTATGGTGTATGGGATTATCAGTGTTGTATGTGATATGTGCATGCTTAGTTTTAGAGAGAACATCGTGTAGATTTCACTTTGTTTTAAGTTAGCGAGAAAATGTATAAGTGATTCAAACATTATTTCGATCACTATATTTCTCTACATATCTAAGTTGAACCCTAGCCACCACACCTTCTAAAAAGCCTTCAAATTTCTGAATTTTCTCATCTTCTACCTTTAAACATCTAAACCTTTCAAACCTTTTTCTTCAAACCAATATGACTCATGTGAAGAGAGCAGCACAAAAGAAAGGAGCCCAATCAATTCAAGAAGAATTTGATTGCCCTTTCCCATTGAGGACAAGAGAAGAAGGTAAAAGATTTCAGAAGCTAAGCAAATTAGATATCACTGGGATGATATTCCTTGATCTAGTCTTCCTGGAAACTCTTAATCTCTGTGAAGAGATGGAAGCCTACCTTTCAGCTCTTAGTCTTACAAGATTTGTGAATATGAGGTTCCCTCAAAATCGAGATTGGATTCTCGAGTGTTTGGTAACATTCGACTACAAAGATTCAAGGAAGAGGGTAATACGATTTTGTAATCAAGGACAACAATACACCATCACTAGAGAGATGATGGGTGATTAGTTCAGTTTCGAGATTACTAATTTATTGAGCATAACGGATTCGTTTCAACCTAATCGAGTTTGGGCAAATTTATCGGGTAAGAGAGTCTTCGATCCCAAAAATTATCCTAACAAACTCATTAAGGATGAATGCAATCTTCTTCTTGTTAAACACCTTTCCAGGTATTTTGTCAAGTAGAGAATACAAAGGTCCAAAAGAAAGATTTGTTTGTTCTTTCTTGTGCTTTGATTATGCAAAAAGTGGAAATTATGGATATTATATGGGATATGATGAAGAAGAACTCGATGAGCATGAGAAGTAAAATTGGAGTGGCCAAAATTATCACCGCCATAATCTTGGGTGCAAGAGGTGAACTCCCCTATATTCAACAACCGGGTGAGTATTTTCGCTACATGGATGGAGCTTACTTGAAGAATACTAGACTACTCCAAGAACACGAAGGTGTTTATTCTTTTTACTCATATTCCAACCACATCAAGAAACTCAACTTGACTCAAGAAGATTCTTCCATCGAACCATATGATCCATCCATAAGCCGTCGCAAAGGAAAAGCCCCGAAGACTGAAATAGAAGAAGATGATGAAAAAGATGAAGAAGCTCTGGAAGATTGGAAGGTGAGCATGCATCATAAATTGGATAATTACCAACCGGAACTAGGAGTTATGAAGAAAGACATGAAGATTCTAAAGAAAAGTAATAAATAGATGCTTCGGAAATTACTTTCTTTGTTTAGAAAAAAAATTGTCAATTCACACCTAGTCCCCTAGATTCTCCAACGGGCTTATTCTTATTTTTTCTTTATCTTTTTCAATTCTATTTTTAGACTAGCTTTAGTTTAGTTTTTGATTTTTATAATGTCTCACAATGAGGACATTGTGTTCTTTAAGTGTGGGGGGCATTTGTAAAAATCCCGTAAAATCCAAAAAAATTGAATAAAATTAAAAAAATCGAAGCATTTGAAAATTTTTCTTGATATTTTTGTTATTATAAATTATCATTTCTTATACTTTACTAAAATTTATCCAAGGTTATTGTGAGTGTTAGGTATTTACAAGTTTGATGTTAGTGCAAAATTGAGCGCATGTTGAAGTTGAGCGTTATAGCACAACATTTAGCATTTGGCAAGGATGGGTGGTGAGTAACATTCGAAAGCAACATTCCAAGTAAGTTTTGATATATATTTCGATGTAACATGAATTAGTATAAGTTATATAGTTTTAGTTTAACGCTTCAGATAAGTTTAAGTGGAGTAATATCTAATGGTATTCTTATTGTGAGTTTTATATGAAAATCTCGAATAAGTCCTATAAGTATTGAGTGTATTTAAAGTATTAGGAAACTATAACCATAATACTTTGAAATTGATCAATAAAGGATGAGGGTATTAAAGAAAAATCAAAAGAGAGAGAGGATAACCAATGAGTTATGCAAAAGGCGAAGAATTGTACGGAGCAGAAACTGCAACCATTCATTGACTGAAAAAAAAGAAAAGAAAGCATGACACGAAAAATGGGTGCAAAGTACAAAGTACTTCAAAAACATATGCTTAAAAGAAAAATATGAGAGACTGGTATGAAGCATAAAATGCAACCAATGAAAAAAGGGGAGAGTGGTATGGAGCATAAAATGGAACCATTGAGAGTGTTTTAGCATCCTAGGTTACCTAAAAATGCCTTGAGAGAAAATTAATCAAAGTGTGCTTTCTATGTCCTTTATACTTTATACTATATTTAAGAGAAGGTAATATTCGATTATGCATATAACGCTTATATGAAGATGCGATTCAATTGACTCTCCATTAAGAGCAAAGGTATGCAACTAAACTATATAAATTGCACATTACTAATTAGTGGGAAATTTTGAACTTCTACTTGAAATCTTTTACAGTGTGAAATGTGGTACTCACTGCAATAGTCTTTTACCATATGAGGTACGAACTTTTTTACCAATTTATACACTTCTGTTGAATTTACCTTGAGAACAAGGCAAAAGTTAAGTGTGGGGTATGATAAGTGTATAATTACACTTATTATTGTATTAATTTTACACACTAAACACTATAATTTAAGTCATTTTTATACTTCATATAAAAGATTTCATGTGGTATGTAGTTATTTTTTATGAAAATGGAGATACTAGGTAAATCTTGGGAGTAAAATGATCAAAAGTGGAAATCTATGAAAAACGAGTGAAAAAGGTGCAAAAAGATGCGTGGAACTTAAAGATTTGGCTTAGGATCGAAGCTGTCAAAGATTGGTGAAGTCACAAGGAGAATTCTGAAGAAAAATGCAATTCACGGTCACGACAACCAATCAAGGTCGTGACCTGTTCTTCTTCAGAACAAAATTCTACCAATCAAAGATTTACAGTCATGACTTGTATATAGCGATCACGACTTGGATGGTTTTCTGGTTTTATCTTCTTAACTACCAACCGCCAGATAAGCATGATTAACCGCCATCAACTGCCATCAACTACCAATGAATAGAAACCCTATCTGAAGTTAACCATTCATGAAAAGGTGTCTATCCATTGTGGATTAGATTGAAGCTTCTTAACCAATCACAATGAAGTGATGCAATCATTCACCAATGGACATGACCCTTGGTTTGGATAAACGCAACCCTTCGAACTCTATATATAGGGGCTCCAAACCTTACAATTTCATGGAGCATTCAAGTAGCAAGGGGTGCATTAGAGTGCATGAGTGAAATATAGTGTGTGTGTGTATAGATAGAGAATTTGCTACGTTCACAGATGCAAGAATTGCGAAAATTGACGACTCCCATTAAAGAGTGGATACGGTTTGATCAACTTTAGCTTTCACTAGCATACCTTACAACTTTGCTTTGCTTTCTACTTATACTTTTTGTTTCAAAGTTTATGATATGTCTATGTGTCATAATGCGTATTTCTTGTTAAGTCTTTTATATTAATCAAGTTATATGCATTGGAGATAATTTTAAGAGTAGTTTCGATGTTAACAATATCGTGTATAATCACTGGATCTTTGATATAATGTTGTTTAGTGAGCCAACATTTTTGGAATGGTAACTTGCTAAATATGGCTATGTTACCCAAACTAAGCATAGTATTGATGTTGTCCAGGTTTATATAATTGTCTTGATTCATTTGCGCTAGGTTTAGAAAAGTTATTTCATGTGTTTCTTTGCGGTGAATAATTGAACATCTGAGTATTTTGAACCGAGTTTATTAGATTAGTTTAGTGAATTGTAACATCTTTTTGTTGAACTTGCATGTTTTCTCCGCTATCCTTATTTCGTAAGGTAAATTGAAATAGGGATTCGACTCACTTAGATAAATTTCTGGAAGGAGTTTATAATAAACAATCAGAGACTGAGGAATGTTACAAAAAGTTAGAAAATAAGATGGATCAAATGTTTAAAAATCAATCATCTGCTATTTATAATTTGGAAATACAAGTTGCTCAATTAGCAAATGTTATTCCATCTAGAGGAAAAGGCCATTTACCTAGTAACATAGAAGGAAATCCTAAGGAAAAATGTGCATGCTATAGCCCTTCGTAGTGGTAAATTACTAGATGAACCAAATCCTTCAGGTATACTTGCTAATGATGTTGTCGAAGTACCGGATGAATATCCGAGTAAATCAAATGATAAAGTAGGAGAGGATGAACAACCTAAATCTAGAAAGGTTAATCCCCCTCAACCACCATTTCTAAATAGAATGAATAAGAAAAATGAGGATAAGCAATTCATCAACAAACTTAAAGGTCTAGAAATCAATCTCTCGTTCATTGAAGCCATCATTCAGATTCCTAACTACGGTAAGTTTATTAAAGAACTTTTATCTTGTAAATGTAGTTTAGAAGGAATATCAAAAGTGTCTTTAACTGAAGATTGTAGCAAATTAATAACAGCTACAATGCCCACTAAACTTAAAGATCCAAGAAGTTTCACAATTCCGTGTAAACTTGGTAACATTTCTTTTCCAAAATGTTATGTGATCTTGGGGCTAGTATAAACCTTATGCTTTTATCGATCTTCAAAGAGTTGAAGCTTGATGATGAAGTTAAAAGATGAAGTTAAAAGGATAAATATGGTCTTACAATTGGCCGACCAGTCTATTAAACATCCTTATGGCATAATAGAAGATGTGCTAGTTCAAGTGGATAAATTTGTTTTTCCAACAGACTTTGTTGTGCTAGATTTTGCATATGATGAAAAGTGTCCTATAATCTTAGCAAGACCTTTTTTGCATACTAGCAAAGCATTGATAGATGTTTTAGAAGGAAAAATTAAGTTAAGGATAGGTGATGATACAGCTAAATTTAACATGGGTAAAGTTGATAAATATCCAATGGATGAAGATATATGCATGAAACTTGACTTGATTGATGCTTGCATCCAAGAGGTTGTTAAGTTAGATTTCATCCATGAATATGAAGACGAGGGGTTGAAAAACTCCATTGATACTTAAATCTCTTATATTTTCCTAAAATATATAGTATAATATAGTAGTGTATTTTTATGTATTAGTGTAGTATTTCAAATAAAAGAAAAGAAGAAAATATTTTGGATTTTGGCATATCGCGACCGCGACCTGTTTCGCACTCGTGATCAGTTTGGTCTAAACTCTCTGTTTCCATATAAGAGAGTCACGATCGTGACCCATGCAATTTTTACAGCAGTTATTGCTATTATAGCTATATTTTAATGGTTATATTTGATATATATCCGTTGGAAAAGCAATTAATACCCTATTTTCTATATAAATAACCACTTTTCCTAGTTTGTTTTCACAATAACTCTTTTTCACAAACTCAATCCTTTACAAAATCAAATTTTCTCTTTTTTCCAAATCAAACACAATTCTTTCTTTCTTGAATTCAATGGCTCCTAAGAAGTCTGCAGCAACCAAAGGGAAGAAAAAGTTGGTCAACCAACAAAATAAATATGGATGCCCCTTTCCAATCTATAGTGAAGAAGAAGTTGAAAGATACTTGAGAATCAAGAACTTCAATTTTCATGGTACGCTTTTCTACGATCCTACTTTTGCTATTGATGTTGGGATTCATGAGGAAGTAGAGGTGTATTTTTCATTGTTTGGATTTGAAATGTTTGTGAATTTGCATTTTCGTTTTATCGAGGAATGGGTCCCTGAATTCTTGGTTACTGTTGCGGATGATGGGAACTTTTCAAAGAGGAAATTCAGGAATGGAGGAGAAGAATATAAGTTCACTTTGATGGATTTAATCAAATGGTTCGGTTTTGGAGGAACGTATGAAGAGATTGAAAAAGATGAAGATTATGATTCAACGGATGTTTGGACTGAGTTAACGGGATTGGATCGATATGATGTCAAAAACTCATCCAACAAGAATATTCGAAGCAGCAGTCTTCTTTACCTTCACAAGTTTATTTTTCAAAGTCTTTTCTTCCGACGCGAAACAACTAAAGTGTCGATGAAAAACTTGGTAATATTGGAGTGCGCAGTTTCACAATTACGGCCAAAGTTTTCGATGTATATTTTGGAGTCCATCACTAGTCTGACTACACATAAAAAGGCAAGATTTGGAGGTGCAAATATGATTTGCATAATTATTTTGGGTGCTAAGAATCAACTATCCTCAAGAGAAATTTAACTTCATGGGAGGAGTATATATGAAAAGAGCGGGTTTAGTTAAGGAGGAAGAAGGAAAGTTTACATTTCTGCCATATGGAGTAAGGGTAATGAAGATAAGACCGACACAAAAATCTACTTCTCGAGAAAACCAACCCGAAGAAGATGTTGAGGAGGTTCAAATCGGAAGTAGTGACACAAGCAAGCCTTCAGACGTAACAATGATACTTGGAGAAGAATATTCGTCAAAGAAGTCAACAAAGCATGCCTAGACATTGCATATATACAGCAAGATATTCGTCAACTAAAGAAATCTAATATTTCTTTGAACCACAAGTTGAATACATATTTCAGAATAAAGAATTTGGATATCTCTCCGAGTCCTCCAGATTCAAGTTCGGATGAATGAAATGGGTTCAATTTCTTTCTTTTATTTTTTCTTTTCATTTGTGTGTGATTAGTTTAGTTTAGATTTTCAATTGAATAAAGTCTTCCACAATGTGGACATTGTGTTCTTTAGTGTGGGGGGGCAATTGTAAATCCCAAAAATCCAAAAAAATTAAATAAAATTAAAAATCGAAGAATTTGAAAATTTTTCTTGATTTATTGTTATTTATACATTATCCATACTTACACTATACTAACATATTGTCCAAGGTTATTGTGAGTGTTAGGTATTACAAGTTTGATGTTAGTGCATATTTTGAAAAAAATGTTTTGAATATACCACATGGTTGAAAGTGCGAGAGTTTTTTGCACAACATTTATCGATTTAGCAAGGACGAGTGGCGAGTAACATTCAAAAGCAACATTCCAAGTAAGTTTCAATATATATTTAAATGCAACATGAATTAGTATAAGTTATATAGTTTTATTTTAATGCTACCGATAAGTTTAAATGGAGTAATATCTAGTAGTGTTCTTACAATGCATTTTATATGCTATTCTCGAATACGTCCTATAAGTATTGAGTGTGCTAAAAGTGTAGGGAAACTATAGTCATAATACTTTGAAAGTGATCAATAAAGGATGAGGGTATGAAGAATGAAAAAATCAAAAGAAAGAGAGGATAACGAACGAGTTATGCAAAAGGTGAGGAATGGTACAGAGCAGAAACTGCAACCATTCATTGAGTGAAAAAAGAAAAATAGCATAGCATGAAAAATGGGTGCAAAGTACAAAGTACTTCAAAAACATATGCTTACAAGAAAAAATTGAGATAAAGTGGTATGGAGCATAAAATGCAACCACTAAAAAAGGGGAGAGTGCTATGGAGCATAAAATGCAACTACTATGAGTGTTTTTAGCATCCTAGGTTACCTAAATATGCCTTGAGATCAAACTTTCCAAAGTGTGCTCCTCTTGTCCTTTATACTTTATACTATACCTGAGAGAAGGTAATATTCGAGTATGCATATAACACTTATATGAAGACGCGATTCGGTTGAACCTCCATTAAGAGCAAAGGGTGTAACTAAATTATATAAATTGCACATTACAAATTTGTGGGAAATTTCGAAGACATTACTTGCATCTTATGCAACATGGAATGTGGTACTCGCTACAATAGTCTTTCGCCAAATAAGGTACAAACTTGAATACTATTCATTACACTTCTATTGTTTACCTAGAGGACAAGGCAAAAGGTAAGTGTGGGGGTGTGATAAATGTATATTTACACTTATAATCATGATATTTTCAATCATAAAACACTATGATTTAAGTCATTTTATACTTCATATAAAATATTTCACGTGGTATGTAGTTGTTTTTTTATGCAAATGCAGAATCTAGGTAAATCTTGGGAGTAAAATGATCAAAAGTGGAATTATATGGAAAAAGAGTGAAAAAGGTGCAAAATGATGCGTGGAACACAAAGATTTGGCTTAGGATCGAAGTTGTCAAAGATCGGCAAAGTTGCAAAGAAGAATTATGATGAAATAACATTTCATGATTGTGACATCTATTCGCGATCGCGACTTGTAACTCTTCATAAATAGAAAACTGCCAATCAATGTTCACGGTCGCGACTTATGATGGTTAATGGTTATCTCTTATCAACTACCAAATGCCAGATAACAACGATCAACCACCATCAACTACCAACCGAAAAGACACCTTTTGGAAGTCAACCAATCATGAAAAGGTGCCTTTCCATTATGGATGAGGATGAATCTTTGCATCCAATCAAAATGAAAAGATGCAACTCTTCGCCAATTGACACAACTCTTCGTTTGTATAGACGCAACCTTCATACTCTATCAATAGGGTTCCAAACCCACCAATTTCTTGGGGCATGGTGTATGGGATTATAGGCGTGGTATATGATACGTGCATACTTAGTTTAAGAGAGAAAATCATGTAGATTTCTCTTCATTCTAAGTTAGCGAGAAAATGTATTAGTGATTCAAACCTTATTTCGATCACTAGATTTCTCTACATATTCGAGCGATTGTTGTATAAGTGTAATTGCAAATCACTTATCAATAAAAGTTTTCATTCTTCAATTTCATTTATTCATTATTCATAAAGAATAGCATCCTAGTGGAGGTTTTATATGGGCTGAGACTAAATTCAAAGTAGATGTAGGAATTGTGGGAATTGACGACTCCCATTAAAGAGTGGATACGGTTTGATCAACTTTAGTTTTCACTTGCATACCTTACAACTTTGTTTTGTTTTCTACTTAACCTTTTTATTTCGAAGTTTATGATTTGTCTATATGTCATATTGTGTATTTCATGTTGAGTATTTTATATTAATCAAGTTATATGCTTTTGAGTTAACTTGAAGAGTGATTTCGGGGTTAACAAGATTGTGCATAATCACTGGATTTGTGATTATAACGATGTTTAGTGACCCAACATTTTTGGAATGGTAACTTGCTAAATATGGCTATGTGAGAGCGACCTGTACTAAGCATAGTATTATTGTTATCCAGGTCCATATAATAGTCTTAACTCGTTTGCACTAGACTTAGAAAAGTCATTTCATGTGTTGCTCTACGGTGCATAATTGAATATCTGAGTGTCTAGAACCGAATCTGTTAAAGTAATCTGGTATACGTAATATCTTTGATGATTTTGCAAGTTTTCTTTGCTATACTTATTCGTAGTGATAATCTATACTGATTTCTTCTACTCTAATCTATTTATACATTTATCTATTTATTTACTATTATATCCCAACCAACCCATCAAAAATAAAATTATCTATTTTATTTTCTTTGTTCCGTTACTCTAGTTGGTCTTTAGAACTTATTCCTTCCCTATGGGTTCGATATCTTTTAAAACTACATCGCCACTGTATACTTGTAGTTATCATCATTTTTCTATTTGATAAGTGGTATTGACAACACTTGTACTTTAACGCCAAAATCATGTGAACAAGTTATTAAACTTATCAGTAGAAAAGTGGCGAACAGCTCACTAAGCAATTAGATGAGTTGACTACTAAGATAACAACTTTAAAAAAGAAATTGGTTCCTCCTCTAGCCAACAGTCAAACTTCAAGTAACCAAACTCACAATTCTAAGAGGAAGAATTCCTCTAAAAAGAAGAAAGCAAGCCAACCCAAAGTTAAAGCTGTGTGTGGCTTTTGTGGTAAAGTTGGACACGTCACACTTCTCTGTAGGCATAAAAACGGTTATTATAACGAGTACGACTGGTCTAATTTAAGCACTGCAAACAAGGGAGGGCCCAGCTTAAAAGCATGGGTACCTAACAAATTTTAATTTTTTTACAAGTGAGCCTAAGATCTACTGATGACTCTAGAATATGGTATTTGGATAGTGGATGCTCTAGGCATATGACAGGAGATGAAACCTAGTTCATCTTATTAGAGTTTAAAAGGAATGGAAGTGTTAGTTTCATAGATAACCAAAAGGGCAAGATTGTTGGTTGTGGCATTATTGGTGTCTCTCCTTCAATCGAAGAGGTTTACATGGTCAAAGGACTCAAGTTCAACTTGCTCAGTGTAGCCCACCTTTTTTATAAAGGTAGAAAGGTTACATTCGACTTAGTAGGTTACTTAGTTATTGATTGCAAGATTGACTCAACTATACTCTTTACTCGTAGAATTAACAATATGTATATGATTGATTTATCCCCAGGCCCCACTAATGTTTGTCTTGTATCTAAGGAGGATAATTCATGGCTTTGGCACAGAAGGTTGGGTCATATAAATATGAACATCAGTATTAGCTTTGAGAAGGATAAACTTTGCTAAGATGGCCAGCTCGGTAAGCAAGTTAAGAAATCATTTAGATTAATTAATCATGTAGACACTAAGTGACCGTTGGAACTCTTCTACCTAGATCTTTTTGGCCCAGTTCATCTTATGAGTATGGGTGGTAAGAGATTCTTATTGGTGGTTGTTGATGACTTCGCAAGATTCAATTTCATAGTCTTACTAAGTAGCAAAGATGAAACATATGAATCTTTTATCAAACTCAGTAATAGGATAATGAACGAAATAGGAACTAAAATAAGTAAAATCCGAAGTGATCATGGATGTGAATTCAAGAATTTCCATTTCGAAGAATCTGTTCAGCACATGGTATTGACCACAACTTTTCTACTCCTTATACTCCTCAACAAAATGGGGTTGTAGAAAGGAAGAACAGAACCATAGTTGAGATGGCTCAATCCATGTTGAGTGATAACAATCTACCAAAGAACTTAGAGGAGAAGCTGTTAACCCAGCCTATTATATCTTGAATCGAGTTTGAATTCACCCAATTATTGAGAAGGCACCCTATGAGCTTTAGTGAGGGTGTAAGCCTAAGATTGGTCATCTTAGATCATTTGGTTGTAGGTGCTTTATTCTTAAGACCAAGGAGCAACTAGGTAAGTATAATCCAAAGGTTGATGAAGGTATCTTTTTAGGATACTCAACTAACAACAGGGCATATATAATATATGTCAAGAGAGTCGACCTAATAGAGGAGTCTATGCATGTAGATTTCATTAAAATAGCAATGCAGATAGACATCCATCTGATGAAGATGAAGCAGTAACTTAGTAAAAAATCCCACTTAGCATGCCACTCTCTGTGCTACCTAACCCAGCATAAGAACCTAAAGCTGAGCAAGTCAAAGATGATGAAGATCTATCTATCCACTTCAATTAAGAAGAAGACCAAGCTCAGCCTCAAAAAATAGTCACAAATCCTCCAACTGTATAACTGAGTCTGCCAAGAGAGATTAGAACTCATCGTAATCCCCCTCTCGAAAGCATTGTTGATGATGTTCATAATCTAGTGATAATGCAAGGTTAGCTCAGCAGAATGATAAGCCATCCAGCTTTCATCTCATTTATTAAACCCAAGAAGTTTGAAGATGCTGAAGGAGATGATTATTAGATGATCACAATGAAAGAAGAGCTAGATCAGTTCAAGCGCAATGATGTTTGGGATCTAGTTCCAAAGCCCAAAGGAAAATCAATCATTGGCACCAAATGTGCTTTCAAGAACAAGCTTGATGAAGATGATGCTGTTGCCAAGAACAAGGCCAGGATTATTGATCAAGGCTACAATCAGCAAGAAGGCATCGATTATGATGAGACCTATACTTCTGTAGCTCGACTTGAAGCTATTCGAAATCTATGTGTTTTCGCATCCCATATGAACTTTAAATTTTTTCAAATGGATATCAATAGTGTATTCCTGAATGAATTCATTCAAGAGGAAGTCTATGTTCACCAGCCTCTATGCTTTGAAGATTTGAAGAATCTTAAGCATGTCTTCAAACTGAAGAAAGCTCTCTATGGATTGTAGCAAGCTCTAAGAGCTTGGTATGAGAGGTTGACCAATTTTCTTATTTGTAAAGGCTATGAAAAGAGGGAAAGTAGATTCGACTCTGTTTATTAGGAGAAGAAAATGAGATGTGTTGCTAGTCCAAATCTATGTTAATGACATCATTTTTGGAGCAACTAATGAGAAGTTGTGCAAGGAGTTCAACAAGCAGATGATAAGAGAATTTGAAATATCTATGATGGGAGAGCTCAACTTCTTTCTTGGACTTCAAATCAAGCAGAGTGAAGATGGAATCTTCATTAGCCAATACAAATATGCCAAAAAAGTTCTGAAGAAGTTTGTAATGGATCATTCGAAGCCAATTTCCACTCCCATGACCATTAATACTATCTTGAGTAAGGATGAAGCTAGTAAACTAGTAGATAGCAAGTTCTACAAAGGAATCATCGGTTCTCTTCTTTATTTAACATCTAGTAGGCTAAACATTAAGTATGTTGTGTGTTATTGTGCACGTTATCAAGCTCACCCCAGAGAATCTCACTTAGCAACTGTTAAAAGAATTCTCCGGCACTTGTAAGGTTCACTTGATGCAGGTCTATGGTATCCCAACATCTCATATCTTACTCCTAAAGGATACACAGATGCTGACGTGGCAGAGACAAACTGACAAGATAAGCACCACAGGAGGATGCAATTTCCTTGGAGAATGTCTTGTCTCGTGGTACATTAAGAAATAAACTTTTGTTACACTGAGTATAGCTGAAGCTGAGTACATGGTAGCAGGAAGTTGTGTAGGACAATTGTTATGGATTAAGTAGCAATTGGATGATTATGGTATAAAGTCAAAATGCCTTGAAGTTATGTGTGATAAGAAAAGTGCAATTGACCTATCCAAGAATCTAGTTCAACATGGTAGGATGAAGCATGTCAATATTAAACATCACTTCATAAGTAGCTTATTAAACATTCCTTTTGAGGAACAGCGAGCTCACATATTCACGAAACCATTGGCCAAGGAGTAATTCAATGTTCTAAAGTAGCTTATTAGAATGGCTAACCCCATATGATGAAAAATCAAGAAATTTGGCTAAGTGTTGAAGATCAAGTCTTAACTCAATCGAATGAGATAACAGATACTTAACACTTGTGAGCACGAGATCTTGTACTAGCTCACGCATTCGATGATGATAGCTTTTCAGGATTTTTATGCCTAGGTTTTATTTTCTTTTGGTTATTGCATTTTTATTATTTTTGGGAAATGTAATTAATAGATTAGTCAGGTGGTTGCATCCCCTGAGGTTATGTAATTTTTAATCTTTACTTTCCCGCAATTATTTCCCGCTTTATGTATAGATTTATCGCTTTTTAAATATGTATGAATCATGCATTATAACTCAAAAATGACATAAGTGCGAATATGCGCAATTAAGAAATATGGTTTTCTATAGATGTAATATAATGTGATCCAATAAGAAACAAGCAACTTATCCCTAACCCCAATCTCTGTGTCTCAGTGGGCCATTCCCTAGACGTTAAGCCTCACAGGACTAATTCTTGCAAGAGCTAACCCAGGTGGCGACTCTACACTAAGAGATGGCGGATACGAGTTTGACCGATCTAAAATGTTTTCGCTTTCTCTATCAACACTTTTCGGGTCCACAACCCGGTACATTTTATTTTCACTTAAACACCCTGGTTGACCATGCCTCTCATTTCCGCGTGCTCTTGGCCCATCGCTTTATGTCGTTCGCTCACAATAATATTTGCATTTTAAAGTAACGCTGTGAGATTCAGTTTCATAGTTAAAAATCAAAAACTCACTTTTTCAAAAGGGCATTTTTGAATCGGAACTGTCTAATTGCAAAAATCACTATTTTACTATGTCGGTTAATTAAGTGCTAATCTCAACGTTGATTTACATCGTGGATTCTAAAACAACACGTATCTCTGCAAGTTGAGAATTACCTATAAAAGCTACGATAAGATGAAGAGAGAAGCTACTTGCTTTCTGAATTCAAATCATTTCAATCGTAAAAGAATCCTAATTCTCTTTCTACTCTCTAAAGTTTTTCTCAACTCCAATGGCTCACACCAAGAGGACTCTTGAGCTTCAAGGAGAATCAAAGAAGAAAATATATGTTCACATTGATGGAACATTGTAAAGGATCACTTTCCCTTCTGGAACAATTTTTACCAAGGTAGAATGGGCTAGGGATTTGGATTTTGGTCTAGTATTCGAAGTGAACTATGAAAGCCTTCTGCTAAATAAGTTCATGCACAAAGTGATTAAGCAGTAGAATCTTAGTCAATTACTGTTGCTTGAAGGTCTTACTATCAAGAGCTTAATTAGAAGCTTTTACTCAAGCTTTTATACCATTCAAGGGTACAGGAATGTCCTCCTGGTAGAATTCAACAATGTCTCCTATCTAATTTGTGTGGAGCTAGTTTCTAGTCTACTGAACGTGCCATTGAAAGGTAACAAGCCGAGGAAAATAGGAGATGAGGAGAAAGTAGTTGTCCCTGTAGATTGGGAACTTCTTGTAGATTATGGTTCTAGGAAAATTGTTACATTGGGGATAGTTAAGAGGCGAGAGCTTGTCATGAGCTGCTCATGAAGATGCTTTTACCCAAGATTGGGTCATTGAGTAGTTGCACCTACTTTGAGAGGTGTGTGGTCTACCATATGGTATAAGGTAAGCAACTCAACTAGCCAGTGTTGCTTATGCATCACTTGACCAAATTTACTACTACCTACCAATACAGTTACCTCATCACCTCTCCGATGAAGGCAGTAGGATTAGATATTGCTCCATTTTTTTATGGCCGTAGAGAAACAGTCATTCCAGTGAAGAAGGTGCTAGACATGGTCCACTTTAGCAAGTTGAAAAATACGCAGGTTCACACGCACTATACTAAGGCTCAAGATCTGAAGATGAAGAAGGCTCGAATGGAGCCAACCATTTTCCCTAAAATTATGCTGAAGGAAGATGAGGATGAGTTTGTGGTAGATTAGGAAATATCTAATGAAGAGACCACTGAAGATGTGCCTTTGACTACTTAGCTAGAGCATATCCCAACAACCACTGCAACATCTTCATCACCTAAAGCAAATGCTGGTTCTCAGTGAGTTAGAGTCAGCCTGGAAAAAGAAAGGGTAGGAAATACACCTGCCCATCCACAAGATAAGCAAAGAAAGCCCTTGAAATTAAAAACTCGCGCTTAGAGGAAAGTTGAGGTGAAGGAGTGGGCTGAGGAAGAAGAGGATGCGCAAAGGACAAAGAAAAAACCTTGCTTCAGAGGAAGCACAAGCTTGAGGCGACTGAAGAAGCTGTGGAACAAGGGATTTCAAATAAAAGCAAAGAGGATCCTTAAACCACTAAGTCAACAACCACAGTTGATGTGGAAGAAGTACTTACCAAAGCACAAGGCACTTAATACAAACGCTTTGCCACCACTCCGCCCTATAAAGCACAATGTTTAAGTGGTTAGGAGGATGTTGGTAATGATGTGGAGATCATAGACCATCAAGAATCTTCTCAACCAAATTCCCACTCAACTTGAGGCTCTTCCAACTCAAGCTGAGTTACCTAAGGCTGACCCATCCTTGGGTCAAACAGCCAACCACCAAGTACCTCTAAATCCTTCATCCATTTCTTCTAAAAATCCTACCCCTTCTTCTCATGTAAATCCTACAATCCCAACTCTTGTATATTCCCAAGTTCAAACTTCTTCTGTAAATTCTCCTCCTCCACTTCAATAATCTGTAAGTTATCCTGAATATACCCCTACTTCTCCTTCCCATACTCAAACATAAATTACTGCTACTTCTCCTCCATCACACTCTGAAACAGTAATGATTCCTTCTCGTGTAAAATCTAAACCTAACCCCACTTCTTCAAATGTACAAAATCTTGAACCAAACCTTTCTTAACAGCCATTCACAACCCCTCTAATCCCTCTGATTAGAGAAGTTCCTAACACTAAGAACTCCGCTTAGCATGGAAAAGCATGGAGGAAGATGCTAAGGTAAATTTTATAGCCAATGAAGTATCTTCCTCCAGCAGCAAGCTAGTCCAAGAGGACTTGGCTGATTCATAAGTTTATAATTACACTTAATATCATGACATTTTTGTAGAATTGTTTAGGGTTTTTGGAACCACTCACATTCATGTGATGTGGGAGTCTATTATATTTATAGCATAATATGGAATACATAATTACACAAAGGTCCTTAGCTTAATATACAAGCATATATATATATATATCTATCATCCCCCCACAAGTTGGGTGGGAGGACAAAACACACCCAACTTGTCTCTCAAAAAACAAAACCGTGTACTACGCAAGGACATGGTGAGAGCATCCGCCAATTGAACATCCGTAGAAATGTAACGAACACAAAGTTGTTTTGCAGCGACCCGTTCCCTTACGAAATGAAAATCGAGCTCCAAATGCTTAGTACGAGAATGGAATATCGGATTTGCCGTCAAGT
>CATIWQ010128239.1:0-50579 GCA_949673415.1 Euphorbia schlechtendalii | reverse complement strand
AGTTCCACTATGCCAGGTTGTTGGAGGAAAGCGTTCCCCGTGTTTGGGTAAGAGCTATATTGCCTTGGGGAAATGTCGCAAAATGGGGCAGTTGAGGTGCCTGAAACTGTGAGGCGACCGACGTATTCCAGTTAGGAATAGGGTGTTGGGTCATTCCTTGGTAGGAAGGCCCTGGTGCGAATGTTGGCTGGATAGGATAACTTTGTCCTGCCCTGAACTATTAATAGGCAGTAGGAGGTAGGGGCATCATGAGTGAAGTTGGAGGTCCCCCTCTCGGATTGACATTGTTAAGGGTGACCTCCGGGCTGGACACTGCATTCTGGGTCCTCTCGAGGTGTTGGCGAATGAGCGTAGCTAGCTGTTCGCTGTTGGCAAAGGCGTTTATGGCAGTTGCAATCTCGGCACTCACCGATAACTACTGAGAATTTTGTCCCGTTAGGATAGGATTATCTTCCCTCGCACATTCTTCTTGTGGATTGGCCATGATCGACGTATGTTGAATCAAATCTGAGTCTGAACCCGAGTCCTCACTTGAGTTAGTGTATGGAACCCCCTCCAGAATTGGGGAAACACGGACCAAGCGGTGAGCAGGCCTCTTCCAAGCCCCCTTGATACAAGAGTAGAATATTAGACCGTGCATGTAAGATTTGTGATATGATTGATGATGCGGGAAATTCATGAGAATTTTAATGTTATGGCTGCATTCACAAAGGGGTTAGCATGCCATGATGTGAAATAACATGTATGTTAATCCATTTGAAACAAACAGGTTAGTTGTTAGGTAAAAATGAAAACATGTGGAAATGAATAATCCAACAACGGGGGTTGGATTTGAGATTTGTACAATGTCGGTGTGACATCTTAATATGAGTGGTGTAAGTGAGTTGACTAAGCTACCTGTGTGGTAATAGGTCAATGGTTTGAGGTTTTGTACTATGACTAGGTCTCATGGGATGAGGAGGTCAAAATTCTTTCGGGGTAAGTGGTGTAACATACCCTAATAAAATGAAAATAACTACCGTATGTAGCTACCTAATGAATGATTTGGTTATTTCATCCAATTGGGGTAAAGTTTTTGGATACCTATGTGGTCATCATTATTTGAGGGTATGTGGTGATACGTGAATTATTACCTTGTGTGGGTGAATGATTCGGGTATGAGGCTTATACCCTGGAAGATTTGGTAAGGTAAGACTTTCGAAGTAAGTTTACCTCGTGTGGGCTTAGGTTAGGACATAAACTGGGATATCCTTTAATGTGGGAAATATGGTTTTGGGTAGGTATTTGCCCCGTTTGGGCTTTTGGTGTGTATAATTGCCCCAGAAGGGTTGTGAGTTGGATGTTGAGGGAGGTACATGCGATATGGCAACAAGTGCTCCACCCGCTCAAGTACTATCTTTTCTCAAGGAGGCAGATTAGTACAAGAGAAAGCTTCGCGATAATAAGGGTACCTTAGACTTATGGGCTAATCCCTTCTACTGCAATGCGTTATTATGAATATGTCATAATTAAGATAAAATGGAATAATGTGATCAATAATTTTTGACACTTATCCAAAATCTAAAACCTTTTAAAGAAAACAAGATTTTAGAAAAATCCCCAACGGAGTCACCACTGTGAGCAGGCAACACGAAGCGGTGGGCCAAGAGCGCCCGGATATGAGAGGCGCGGTCCACCGGGGTGTTTGAAAAAAGTGCACCGGGTCGGTGGCCCGGAGAAAAAAGGTTGAAAGAGAAAGGGTGAAAAGTTTTAGATCGGCTCGAACCCGAATCCGCCGTCTCTTTGTGTGGAGTCGCCACCTGGATTACCATTTTACAGGAATTAGAGTCCTGTGAGGCTTAACGTCTGGGGGACGGCCCACTAAGACATAGAGATTCTGGTCCGGGATGAGTTGCTTATTTTTTGAGTGATCACATTATATTACATCTACAGAAAATCATATTTTCTTAGTTATGCATATTCTCACTTAGGTCATTTTTAGAGTTTACATGCATGATTCACATGTAGAAAAAGCAGTAAATCCATCCACAAAACAGTAAAATGTGGAAAATAAAAATTACAAGGCTTTTAAAAATCGGGGGATGCAACCGCTTGCTAACCTATTAATTACATTTTCCATAAAAATATATGCAATACCCGAAGGAAAGTAAATCCTAAGCATACATCTAACCTGCATCCACAAAGGTTAGCATGAAATATGACACATATGTTCGATTTGATTTTAACGAGACCCGTGTGGCCTAATTAAAACATCGACGATTTTAAGTTGTTATTTTGAATAAAAATAGTTCATTTTTATTTATACGTATTTTAGTCAATTTTATTAGTGAAAATGACCGCATGGCATAAGGTGAGGTCTGTTATCCGGGAATAATTTTAATTCCCTTCGTTGGGGTATTCTAACATAAAAAATAAAGAAAGAAATAAAGATGAAGGAGAGATTACAACACAATTTACAATAATAAGGAATAAAAATAATTCCTAGGCCAAAAATAAAAATTAGAAAGAAATGAAGCAGATGAAAGCATGGAATTCGCAGTTTTAGGAACTCAGAGGCTTACCCTTATGGTATGAATCCACTTCGGGCTATCCGTTCGATCCCCGGGAGTGTTCCTCGTTCGTTTTGATTTAATTGTAGTTTGATGTGGAAAAATAAGTGTTTATTTATCCAAATGATAATCAGACTCGGGTTCTAAATTTGTTTTAGACCCTAGAATATCCGAGGATATTTGAAGAAATAGATGAAGAAATTTGATTAAAAAATGAAGAGATTTGGGATCAAAAAGTGTTTTGGATCAAAGAAAATGTTGGAAGAAAAGAAGAAATTATTGTTTGTATATTTTTTATCTGAAAGAGAGAATTTTTCTCTGAAATTTCGAGCCCTCTTCAATCAAAAAATGTCCGACTATTTATAGAAAAAACTCGAAAAATCCAAAAAAGGTAAAAAAGTTTGGCGGGGTATTCAAAGAGTTTGGCGACCCCGCCAAACTCGCTGGCAAGCTCGCCAGCCTCTTTGGCGAGGCTGGCAAGACTTGCCTTGCCAAATTGGCTCGGCAAGCCTCGCCAAAGGTTTGGCGAGCTCGCCAGACAACTTGGCGAGGCTAGCCAAGATCTTACGAGCCTCGCCAGAGTTTGGCGAGGTTCACCAGACCCCTTGCGTACGTCGCCAGGTGCCTGGCGAGGCTCCCCATGCCTTCTGGCGAGCTGTGCCTCTTCAGATTTCGGCGATCCAAGCTCCGGATCCGGTTTTCGACTGCGTTTTCAATTTTTATTGTGTATTTTTATAGTTTTTAGTTAATTTCTGAATTAAAGTCCTTTTAAATTCAGCGACGAGGAAGACTCCCATTTGAAGATCGTCGGATGGTCGGAAATCGTGTGATTCGAGGATAAATATCCCGAAAAGCCATCATCATTGAACGCGCGAGCGGGTTCAAAATCCCGTGCTCATAGCTGCAAGAATGAGAAATTTTATTAGGAGATACTTGTGACATATGTTTTAATTCCTTTATTGAGATTGCCGAAAGCAAAAATTTTAGCCCCTTCAATCAAGAATTAAAACATTAGGGTTCTGAGAAATTTTTCTTCAAGCCCATGATAAACGTGGAAATTTGAGTTTGAGATTTTCGGGGATGTCCTGATGTCCGCTCCGTTGTTTTGGTAGGCTTTTGTGATATTGTAATGCTTCTTTAAAGAGGCCTATGTAAGCTTGAATTTGACAAAAGTTGAAATGACTTGAGTTGGGCCATTGTCATTCTCAATTTTGATGATGTGCTGCTCCGACATCTTCTTGATACTTGTAGTTTCCTCATGTGGAGTTATAGTGTTTTTCTCATCGGAATGGCATTGCCCCAGTTTAACATTACCTTCACTTGTAAGTGACATGATGTTTATGCATGTCTGAATGACTTTATGCATGAATAACATTTATCGTATAATGCATGTTTGTTTTTTGTAGATATCGTTGGCTTTGGAGTATTGCCCAGTCGATAGTAGAAGCTTCATTGCATGAGGGGCCTTTCCAAATTGATTCCCTCTTATGCTGGTTCATGAGTGCCCCCAGGATTCATCTCATTGGGCATTTCATGATTGCCTTTTTTTTATCAATGGTCGAGTTTTGTAGACATGACTTTTTCTGAGTGATGATGGACATGGGTCTGAGTCAAAGTTTGATTTTGTGGATGAATCAGAGTCGAGTTCAAAGCTGGAATTTAGTTTGAAGAGGGTATGGATGAGTCATTGACTTTTTGACGCTCGTTTCCTTCTTTGGTATGGTGCTAATGATGTTAATGTTGATCTCGAACTATGTTGGTGATGCTCACTTTGAAGTTGATAAGGAGAGCTTGGAAGCTTTTGTTGTGGCAATCCTCATTGTGTGGGAAGTCCGAAGATATTCATCCTAATAACTGGAGGAGATAGACGATTCCTTGCCCCATTCCAAGGAGAGGATGATGAATTTGATATTTATTTGGTTCTAATTTCTGCATAGATCGCCCTTACGGGTTTTCAGTCTTTCGAACCTAGTCTTAATTTTTACCTGGACCGCCCTTTTAGGTTTTCTATCTAGCAGACTTTTTTACTTAATTATTTATTTATTATATTTTTTTTGAATTATGATATGATAGGATACTTACTTGCAATATTCTACTGTTGGCATGCAAACAATCAAGATAAACATATGCATAAAGATTCAGCAAGAATGACAATTCATCGATGAACTTAACAAGGGTATGAATGTTTCAAATGATTTAACTCCTACCATTATCCTTTTGCATGATTTTCTTCCCTTCATTCTTAACTAAGTGAGCTGAACATTATTTAGGCATGGTGTAAAGTGAAAAGAATCCGAAATTACGCTGTAAAGATGGGTCTTGTTGACTAAATGATGCAGAAATTGCTTCTTTTTGTTTGCCTGTAAAGCTGATGTCGTTAATGGTATTGCGATGTCGTTAACGACATTAACTACTTTGGCAATGTCAGTACCGACATTTCGATATCATCAGTACTGACATTGATACTGGGTTTTGTGCTTTCTATTTTGAGTTTGCCTAAAAGAGAGTTAGGGTTCAAAGAAACAAAGCAACCTTCCCTCGAATGAATTCAAGACCCTATAAAAAGTGAAAACCAAGCAAGGGAAAAACATTACATCTTCATCATCGAACTCGCGAGTCGGGTGTAAAAATCCCGTGCTCACAGGCTGCCCCTCGTGGGATCACTGCTAATATGAGATCAGTATGGTCCCACGATTGAAAGAGTAGTGGGTTTTAGAGATAATTCCTACCCGGTCGTGGTTGGCACTCTTTGGGGATGATGGCTGGAAGCTTTTATCTCGGTGCAGTGTCTTTCGGGGATTAGCCTCTTGATGCCCCTTTTGAATTGCTTGCTTGGCAATGATTTCCCCATGAAGGTTAACCTTCGGCTGGTTGATACAACAAGAACCGTTGGGGAGAGAACGTTGACCGTGTGCCTCCATCCTCTTGGTTGAGAATCCCGTGTGTAGGCTGTGACAAGCCTACTAACGATGTGGACTGTAGAAAATCCGCTGACCGAAAAAAGGCCGGGATAAGATGTGAACTATATAAAGTTCATTGACTGTAAAAGTCAGAAAGATGTGAACTGTAGAAAGTTCATTTAACTGTAAGAAGTTGAAGAATTGCGAACTGAAGAAAATTCGCAGACTGTCATAAGTCGGAAGGAAAAAGAACTATAGAAAGTCCATTGATTGTAAAAAGTCTAAAAAGGAATGCGGACTGTAGAAAGTCCATTGACTGTAAAAAGTCTAAAAAGAATACCAACTGTAGAAAATTCACCGACTGTAGAAAGTCGGAAGTTTGTGAACTATAGAAAGTTCATCGACTGTAGAAAGTCAGAGAATTGCGAACTCTAGAAAGTTTACCGACTGAAAAAAGTTGGTAGGAAAGAGGACTGTAGAAAGCCCGTTGATTGTAAAAGTATGAAAAGGAATGTGGACTGTTGAAAGTTCGTTGACCGTAAAAAGTCCGAAGAAAATGCGAACTGTAGAAAGTCCATTGACTATAAAAAGTCTGAAAAGAGATATGGACTGTAGAAAGTCCAGGAGGGTACGTGGATTGTTGAATGTCTGCGGTAGATGCCCCTTGTGAGTTACCTCTGGGTTGACTGTGACCCTCAAAACTCCTGAGGAAAGGATGAAAGCAGTGTGCTCCATGCCTTTAATGATATGTTGATTGCTGTGAGTCTTCGTTGAAATTCGCTGTGGGATAGTTGACAGTTGCGGTCTGAATTGTATCCCCCTTGTGAGTTGACTTCTGGGTTGATTGTGACACTCAAAACTGCTGGGGAAAGGATGAAAGCCGTGTGCTCCATGCCTTTGATGACACGTCGACTGTGGTAAGTCTTCATCAAAATCCACTATGGGATGGTTGACCTTTGAGGTCTGAATTGTATGCCCCTTGTGAGTTGGTCTTTGGGTTGACTATAACCCTCGGAACTGCTGGGAGAGGATGAAAGTCGTGTGGTGCATGCCTTTGATGATATGTTGACTGCTATGAGTCTGACATAGATGCCCCTTGTGAGTTAAAGGGGTACCTGCAAGAATGAGGAATTTTATTAATAGATACTTGTGACGTATGTTTTAATTCCTTGATTGAGATTGCTGAAAGCAAAAATTTTTTTCCCCTTCAATCAAGATTTAAAACATGAGGGTTCAGAGAAATTTTTCTTCAGGCCCATGATAAATGTGGAAATTTGAGTTTGAGATTTTTGGGGATGTCCCGATGGCCGCTCCGTTGTTTTGGGAGACTTTTGTGATGTTGTAATGCTGCTTGAAGGAGGCCTAAGTAGGCTTGAATTTGACGAATTGCAGAAAGTTCGTTGACTGTAAAATGTCAAAGAGTGGCTAACTGTAGAAAGTTTATCGACTGTAAAAAGTCAAAAAATTTCAAACTATAGAAAGTTTGTTGACTGTAAAATGTCAGAAGATTACGAACTGTAGAAAGTTCGTTTGACTGTAAAGAGTCAGAGAATTGTGAACTATAGAAAGTTCACCGACTGTAGAAAGTCAAAAGATTACGAACTGTAGAAGGTTCACTGACTGTAGAAAGTTGGAAGGAAAGAGGATTGTAGAAAGTTCGTTGACTGTAAAAAAGTCTAAAAGGAATGTAGACTGTAGAAAGTCGGTTGACTGTAAAAAGTCTGAAAAGAGATATGGACTGTAGAAAGTCCCGGAGGGTATGTGAATTGTAGAAAGTCTACGATGGACGCTCCTTATGAGTTGACCGTGGGTTGACTATGACCCTCGGAACTGCTGGAGAAAGGATAAAAGCCGTGTGCTTCATGCATTTGATTGTACGTCGACTGTGGTAAGTCTTCATCAAAATCCGCCGTGGGATGGTTGACCATTGCGGTCTGAATTGTATACCCCTTGTGAGTTGACCTCTGGGTTGACTGTGACCCCTGGAACTGCTGGGGAAAGGATGAAAACCGTGTGCTCCATGCCTTTATGATGACATGTTGACTGCTATGAGTTTGACATAGATGCCCCTTGTGAGTTGACCTCTGGGTTGACTGTGACCCTCGGAACTACTAGGGAAAGGGTGAAAGCCGTATGCTCCATGCCTTTTATGATTTGTTGAATGCTGTGAGTCTTACATATATGCCCTTTGTGAGTTGACCTCTGGGTTGACTGTGACCCTCGAAACTGCTAGGGAAAGGATGAAAGCCGTGTACTCTATGCCTTTTGATGATATGTTGACTACTGTGAGTCTGACATAGATGTCCCTTGTGAGTTGAAGGGGTACCTGCAAGAATGAGGAATTTATTAGTAGATACTTGTGACATATGTTTTATTTCCTTGATTGAGATTGTTGAAAGTAAAAATTTTTTCCCGTTCAATCAAGAATTAAAACATGAGGGTTCTGAGAAATTTTTCTTCAAGCCCATGATAAGCGTGGAAATTTGAGTTTGAGATTTTCGGGGATGTCCTGATTGCTGCTTTATTA
Source organism: Euphorbia schlechtendalii (assembly GCA_949673415.1). NCBI lineage: Eukaryota > Viridiplantae > Streptophyta > Magnoliopsida > Malpighiales > Euphorbiaceae > Euphorbia > Euphorbia schlechtendalii. The sequence goes on along the minus strand of CATIWQ010128239.1, from coordinate 42,603 downwards.
TTTTAGGAGTCTTTTTTGATGTTGTAATGCTTCTCGAAAGAGGCCTATGTAGGCTTGAATTTGATGAAAGTTGAAATGACTTGAGTTGGACCATTGTCATTCTCAATTTTGATGATGTACTGCTCCGACATCTTCTTTATACTTGTATTCACTATTTTAAAAATCCCCGCCTAGGTTTGCCTAGGCCCCTCCTAGGCCCTATTTTGAGGGTCACCGCCTGGTTAAGCCTAGTGCCTAAACCCTACTGACTAGCGCCTAAATCCTCCTAGGCCCCGATTCACCTTCGGCCACCTGACTAGCTCCTAGCACTTTTTAAAACACTGCTTGTAGTTTCCTCATGTGGAGGTATAGTGTTTTTCTCGTCGAAATGGCATTGCCCCGGTTTAACATTACCTTCACCTGTAAGTGACATGATGCTTATGCATGTATGAATGAGTTTATGCATGAATAACATTTATCATATGATGAATGTTTGTCTGTTGCAGATATTGTTGGCTTTAGAGTATTGGCCCAGTCGATAGTAGAAGCTTCATTGCATGAGGGGCCTTTCCAAATTGATTCCCTCTTATGTTGGTGCATGAGTGCCCCCAGGATTCATCTCATTGGGCATTCCATGATTGCCTTTTTATCAATGGTCGAGTTTTGTAGATATGACTTTTTCAGAGTGATGATGGACATGGGTCCGAGTCAAAGTTCGATTTTGTGGATGAATCAGGGTCGAGTTCAAAGCCGGAATTTGGTTTGAAGAGGGTATGGATGAGTCATTGACTTTTTGACGCTCGTTTCCTTCTTTGGTATGGTGCCAATGATGTTAATGTTGATCTCGAACCGTGTTGGTGATGCTCACTTTGAAGCTGATAAGGAGAGCTTGGAAGCTTTTGTTGTGGCAATCGTCTCTGCGAGGGAAACCCGAAGATATTCGTCCTAATAACTGGAGGAGATAGACGATTCCTTGCCCCATTCCGAGGAGAGGATGATGAATTTGATATTTATTTGGTTCTAATTTCTGCATAGACCGCCATTGCGGGTTTTCAGTCGATCGAACCTTATCTTAATTTTTACCTGGACCCTTTCAGGTTTTTAATCCAGTAGACTTTTTCTTTTTTTATTTATTTTTTTATTATATTTTTTTTGAATCATGATATGACCGGATATTTACTTGCAATATTCTACTGTTGGCATGCAAACAATCAAGATAAACATATGCATAATGATTCAGCAAGAATGACAATTCATTGATGAACTTAAAAAGGGTATGAATTTTTCAAATGATTTGACTCATACCATTGACTAGCCCTTTCAGGTTTTCTAATCAATGTGTTTGTTTTTCTCTTGATGTCCTAAGTTTTGCCTGAGCCGCCCTTATCGGGTTTTCAACTCAATGGACCATTCTTTTTGTGTTTTGAAAAGAAGCCCTAATTTTTGCTCTACTAGTAGAGTGCTAATTGACATGATAATTACGTTTTATAATGCTTTTTACATTATTTATTTCTTTCACCTAAACGTGATAGCTTTTGAGCCTATCTTGCTCGATTCATATCCATGACTTTTGCAGCTCCTTCGTTCAGCATTTTCTTATTGATTTGTTGGCCGCTCTTACCACTATGTTGTCTTGATGTATACACGGTGATGAGTGATGATGCTTGATATTCACCTTTTCAATTGTTCTCCCTCATTTCTTAACAACCAAATAGGGAATGAGTGATTTGTCAGGAATGGAAGGCTTCAAAGCCTACATCGGACATAGCTTGATTACATGGAACGTAAACATGCATTGTCTATTGGTACTCCTTCAATAGTGTGATGATCTGCTTACAAATGGTGATGAGCTGTGTGATGAACTCGATGACACATTGAAATGCTTGACTCCTTTGTATCTTTGGCAATGGCGTCATGTTGACCAACCTATCGGGTGTTTTAACTACTCTGGGGAACTTAGCTTCAATTTGCTTTGTTACCTTGACTTTTTCAGCCCAGTTTTGTCTCAATCGTGTCATCTTCAGTGGAGATTATGTATTTGACGATCTTTTTGTCGACCTCTGGCATGTTTTCATAGGACCAGGTAAACACTATCACATGTTATCTAACTACTTATGTTATCTCTCATTTTTCATCTAGAGTCAAATCATTTGAAATTATTATAGAGGATTCATTTATACGCAAATTAATTTGATGCGATGATGTGTCATGTATGCTAAAAACATTATGCTCATGTTCACAAGAACATGTGATGTCATCCGAAAGAATATCAAGCAAGCAAGCAAAGTTCGAAGCATTCGAAGATTCAAAAGCCTCATTGACAGAGTTTGTTAACATAAAAGAGTTTTAAAAAATACTAATTATTACATCATTAGCATCCTCATCTTCCACATGCGGAGGGTCCTCTTTCCCAAATGTCACCTTTTTGCTTTGGTAATCATTGGTTGGTTTCCCCATGAGTGTGTCCAGAGATTCAATCTAATCAAGCTTCTCAGCTTTCTCGAAAACCTCATTGTAAGAAGTGAAAGTATCAGTCCCGAGCCTCTGGCGGTAGACTAGCAGTGCCCCGGCCAATTGCTTTACAATCATCTCAGATGGGCTAAGCTTATCCTTGAGTAGCACTTGGGTCACCATCTACCTGTTGTAGTAGGGTTTGAATAATTCCTTGGGTCTTTGCTTGACGCCTTGAGATGTTGTATGGTGGTTTTTATTTCAGAATTGAAGCCATACTGCACTATTAGGGCCTTTGAGAGGTGCTTCTAGTCATGAGCTATTTCTAAAGGCAGATTGTTATACCATTCATTGGATAGCCCTCTTAGTGTAACAATAAAGAGCTTAGCCAGCATCTTGTCACTGATTCTCATAGCTCTCATCATAGTCTGATAGTTGACCAATGTGATCGGGGATCTCCTTCTCCCTCATACTTCTCTAATCTCGTCATTACAAAGTTTTTCAGGAAGCCACTCATCATCATGTGCTACCGGAGGGACATGGTAGTAGTTTGGCTGGACATTCTAGAGTTGGCTAGCGTGTGTAGCCAAAAACTACTACCATAATTCTGCTACGTTGGGAGGTAGATATTGGGGGACTATCCCATCAGTCCCTTTATGAAAATTGAGATGAGGAGGAGTGAACATTGTGGTCCTTTAGCTAAACTGCCCCTGGGGGATCGTGGTGCCTCTAGGAGTGACCGTAAAGTTGGGAGCAAATGATGCTTGGGCCATGGTCGGATATTGAGGTGGTTGGGCTAAAATGTTTAAGCCCATGTTGAAGGAGGATGGGGCACCTAGATTTTGAGGGACTGCTGGTTGTGAGGCAAAGCTCTGACGTGGTGGAACGAAACTAGATGAAAGTCTAGCTTTTCTTGCAAATGAAGTTGAGTGATGCCAACCCGGATGGAATGGACCTGAATCGACCAACAGTTGACCAACTTGCCCCTGATCAAATTGATTCTAGGATTGAGTAACCCGGAAGGCATTAGCTTGCTTTAACCTTGAATGATCATTACTTCCAGAAGTCTGACTTGTTTGAAACTAACTGAATAGTCCTGGACCTTGACTAAATTGATTCGGTGGTTGGGATAGCATTAACCTCATTTGGTCATGGTGGTATTGGGGTTGCGAGGTTCCTGCGTCAAATTGGGAAGTAGTGGTATGATTTCCAATTAGGTAACTTGATGATAGGTGAGAATCTGAAGTACGGTTCTTTGGCTAATGTGGACGAAGGTGGAACTACAGCTTTTGAGCAAATTGATCACTGTAGAGAATGGTGCTTACAGCGTTGGCCTTTTCTGAGCTGGTGTTAATGGGATTTGTTGGATAATTGGCACCTTATGCGAAATCTGCTCAGCAATTCCGTGACCACCTTGAGGATCTGTTATCCCCAAACTTTGATCCGAACCAAAAATCGATCTTCGATTTGAACCAAAATCTGAACTTAAACCCAAACCCAAATCTGAACTCGAGTCTTTGCTGGAATCAGTGTGTGGAATACCCTTTGATGGAAAGTTCTCTAGGCAAGCCGCGATGGGGGAAATCCGGATGAGGCAGGGAGTAGGCCTATTACAAGCCTTAATTGAAGCAAACACAATCGAATAGTTTCATCAGATATGAAATGCATGTTTAACATAATTGAGGTTGATGTATGAGATGCATATGATGTGGCTGTATTACAAAGGGTTAACATGCCGTGATGCGATAAAATTCATGTTTATCAATCCATTTGAAACAAACAGGGTTAGTCATTTGTAATAAAGACGTAACTCAAATGATAATAAGACCTGACCTGTGTGGTGAGGGCTTGAGGTTAATGATAATAGGACCTGACCTGTGTGGTAACATCTATGTGATGTCAAGGGTTGTGTTTGTCAATCCACTTGGAACAAACAAGTTGATTACCATAATACCCATGTGGTAGTAGGTTTGTGGTTGAGGTGTGGCTCGTGTTTTGCCAATCCATTTGGAACAAAACAGGTTGACATCTGTAATACTCGTGTGGTAATGGACTTGATTTTAAAATGTGACTTATGTTTGCCAATCCATTTGGAACAAATAGGTTGATTGCCATAATACTCGTGTGGTAAAAGGCTGGTGATGATTTGTGTTTGCCAATCATCTTGGAATAAACAAGTTGATTGCCATAATACCCATGTGGTAATAGGCTTGGTTTAAAGTGTGACTTATGTTTGCCAATCCATTTGGAATAAACAGGTTGATTGCCTTAATACCAGTGTGGTAAGAGGCTGAGGTTATGATTTGTGTTTGCCAATCCTCTTGAAACAAACAAGTTGATTGCCATAATACTCGTGTGGTAATAGGCTTGGTTTAAAGCGTGACTTATGTTTGCCAATCCATTTGGACCAAATAGGTTGATTGCCATATACTTGTGTGGTAAAAGGCTGGTGATTGAGGTGTAACTCGTGTTTTGCTAATCCATTTGGAGCAAAATAGGTTGACTTCCGTATTACCCGTATGGTAATAGGCTTGATTTTAAAATGTGACTTAAGTTTGCCAATCCATTTGGAACAAATAGGTTGATTGCTGTAATACCCCGTGTGGTAAAAGGCTGGGCTTTTTGAGAATTCGCAACTGCAGCTCTTTCTCATGTCGTGAGGTGGCTTTATTCAGCTTTCACACAATTGTGCGATTCTGGGTAAATAGTGCATTATACCGTGTGACTCTTAGTATAGTAGGTTTGTTACCTCGAATGGGCAGAGGTTCGGATGCCAAGCGGGCACCACTATAACCAAGGATGATCCTATCCTAGGTGACACTGTCTTGTCGTATCATCTAATTCTAGGTTCAAGTTCAGGTAGAACAATGTGTCATACCCTAGGCTTAAAAGTCCATGATTCTAAGAGGATAGAGGTTTGAGTGCTTAGTAAGCACTATCTTGACCATGGGTGGTCCTAACCGTAGGTGACATTGTCTCATCGCATCTTTCTAACTCTAGGTAGACGGTGTCGGGATAATGACATTTGTGTGTATAATTCATGTCTGCACAACAAAACGTGGGTCAGCATGATATTTTAAACGTGGTGATGAAATCAACACATAGCACATAATATTCAACACATCACCTCTAACCTTATGGCTCCCGCGCTTAAGGGTTAGGTTTTTAAATCTAGGCTTGGGTCATCTGAACACCGTAAGGTATTAAGGAGTGAACTTGCATAAGAGATGCATTTATTTTGGTAAACCAAGTGAAGTGTCTATGGTTCCTTATATGAGTTCAGTCATGGGCTGTTGATGTAGAAGGTTCTTGTTGTACTAAGATAAACTTCAAGCCTCTCCCCAATTAGGTGCGAACTAGGGAGGTACATGTGATATGGCAACAAGGGATCCACTTGCTAAGTATCTTTGGTCGTCATGGGTCACAAATGATACTTTCGCAAGCTTCACGATAAATGGGGCATCCTAATCTTAAAGGCTAATCCATCTAATGCATATGCTTTTGTTCGATATTTTAAATGTGGGTTAACTCATTTGATGACTTTTCAATACTCATAAAAATATTTCAAACTTTTAATTTTATAAAAAGGATATCCCCAGCGGAGTCGTCACTGTGAGTGGACGATGTTACACCAATGCGGTCGTCGCGAGGCGCATGCCCCGTGAGATGGGGCATGGGTTTTTTCAAAAGGAGCAACACGCGCTGCTTGGAGTAAAATGGTGTTTGCTTTGAAAATGTGATTTCAAGCTTAATAGACTCGAGATCAGAATCTCTAGCCTATGGTACTCAGAGTCGCCACCCGGATCACCTCTTTCAGGAAAATTTGGTACAGCCTAGATCCGTTAAGCCTAAGCGATACCATAGTTCAGAGATTCAGGGTTCGAGATGAGTTATCTATTTCATTGTCATTTGAGTTAAATTATACTATGAGAGAAACCATGTTTATAATATTCGAACTAAACTAGATATTTTCAGTTTATTTTTATCACACATGCATAAAAAGGTAAGTAAGTTGCGGAAAGTAAACACGTGGGAAATTATATGCGGTTATTCTAAGGGGAGATTAATTACATCATTGGGTTTGGGGGTTTACAAATCGCCTAAATACATCGAAATCTAAGGGATACAATCGCCTAGAATACATCAATAAATAACAAATATTACATTTGATTTCGAAATCAAAAGTGATACCTGAAGGAAATTAAACCCTAATATACATCTATCCTAAACTATCTGCATCCAGAAAGGTTAGCACAAGGAATATTCCACCACAAAAATATGTACTGAGTGTACCATGTATATTCGATTGGGATTTTGGCAAGACTCGTGTGGTCAAGGTAAAAAATACGGAGATTTTGAAGTTCTTATTTTGTAAAAATTGTTCATTTTTATTTTCAACTATGTTGGCCATTTTTATTAGTGAAAATGCTGCATGTTCTATTGTTGGGTCAGTTGTCCGGGAACTTGAGTTCCTTTCATGTGGGTGACCTAGAACAACACTTAGAAACAAAAAACTAGGCCGAACATGCATAACATAGCCATCTTTTGGATTTACAACGGTAACGATGTCATCCATATCGTTACCGACTTCCCTGTGAAGGGCGATATTGATATGAATGGCCCGAAACGCTTCCGTTGCTGCTCCAAACCTTAATAAATGTATTAATACATTAATAAATCATAAATAAATACTAAAAAATTAAAATTTAGAGATTTTTTACCCTCAATGATGGATTTCCAAACTCAGAAGGGTCTCAGCGGGTTGTTTAGTGCTTAAACTATTCGAAACGGAGCAAAACAAAGCGAAATTGCATTCTGCCTAAGGCAATGTCATTAATGACATTAGGTAATGTCGTTAAATACATTTTGATGTTGTTAAAAGCATTAGGTAATGTCGTTAACGACATCAAGGCTCCCGACCTGCAGAAAACACACGGAAATAGTAGAAAACAGCAAATTGAAAATCCAAAACTTCAAACGATCATAACTTTTGCTATACTAAACCGATTTGGGTGATCTTTATCATTACAGAAATCTAAAGATGTGTAGAATATTTATATAATAACAAAATACTCAAAAAGATTTTAAATCATACTGAATTTTCCAGAAAACAGATTTGTGTGCAGAAAACCAAAAAAACAGAAAAGAGAATGAAACTTCAAAAAGAAAAGCATATAAATGTAAGCACAGACTCTAGGAATTGAGATGCTTACCCCATAGTCATGAATCCGCTTTCTTTAAGGTCCATGAAGTCCTCCAGGAAGCTCTCCTTATTTCTTTTTGGTTGGATTTGGTGATTTACCAAAAATCTTTGGAAGGGATCTATTCCTTGCCAAGGTAGATGTTTTAGAAGGTGTAGTAACCTTCAAGTGAGTGATAAAGATGTTTTATACTCTCTATTCAAGTCTAAACCTCAAGGATTTAATCTAACTAACCCGAAATCTCAAGTTGTGGGAAGCTTAAAGTCTATGTTTAATGTAAAAACTCAGGAAAAACCATTCAAAAACACTCAAACTTGCTCAAGAACATTTTGAACTCTCCCTTCTTTCTTTTGCATGGAAATTCCAGCTTTCTTTCCTCCCCCCTCTGCCTTTTCAGTTCTTCTTTTTTAGAACTCTCTTCAATCCAAAAAGTCCAAGTTGGCTCACCTATTTTTTTGTCATTTTGCATTATTTTCTTCCCCCAATTAATGCCCATGTCAGATGGTATTATGTAGACAGGGTTTAAAGTCAAGAAAATTTGAATTTTTTGGCTGAAAAAGTCCATTCTGGTTCTGCTACCATTGCAATGTCGTTAACGACATTACAATGTCGTTATCGACATTGTCAACATTGTTAACGACATTGCGATGTGCCAATGTCGTTAAAGACATTGCGATGTCGTTAACGACATTGCGATGTTGTTAACAACATTGCGATGTCGTTAACGACATTGCGATGTCGTTAACGACATTGCGATGTCGTTAACAGCATTGTGATGTCGTTAAAGACATTGCTTCTTTGCCTTGGGCTATTTGTGTTGAAATTTCCTAAAAAAGGTTAAGGCTCAAAGAAACAAAGTAAGCTTCCTTCGGATGAATTCAAGACCCTGTAAAAAGTGGAAAACTAGCAAAGGAAAAATAAATTACAGCTTCATCATCAAACTCACGAGTTGGGAGTAAAAATTCCATGCTTACAATTGTCAAAATTCCCTTTACTCTTCTTATCACTATGTTGGTGATGACATTGGAGGTGGGGATGATAGAGGCAACTGCATTCAGTTTAGCTGCAGAATCGGTTAGGCCATTGAGGATTGTAGTCATTTTTTCCACCAAGCTCTTAGCACTCCTTGATAAGATGGATTCTGATTGTAAACAAACTCTCGTAAGTGTTCTCGAATTCCTCAAATAGATGGATTCTGATGGGATACTTGTATGCTCCTCAAATTTAGGCATAGGTACCTTTTTCTTCGCGCTGGCCATTAATTCCTCAATTAATACCACTTGGCTAACTTTTGTATCCAACTCAGTGTTTGATTTGAGAGAAGGATATTTAGCCCTTGTAAGCTCTCTAATCTTAACTAGGATGAACGAATAATTAGTGTCCTCTTGGACCTAGTTGCTGCTGGTGAGAGTTACTTCCTTGACTATAAAATCTGCATCGAAACCACTCACATCCGCTATTTGTTTCCTCCCGAGCAAAGTTCTTGGTTTGAGGAACTTCCTCAATCAAAAGTATTGAGGGGGGGGGTAGGAGATGGGTTTGAGGAAGGGGTAGTTTGAGAATTGGTAGAAGGTGGGATTGAATCAGTTTGTGCATTATCTTGGGTGAAGGAGGCGGAGAAGTAGTAGTTTTATCTACAACATGAGGTGGAGAAGATTTTATAGGAGAGGGAATGAGTGAAGTTGTAGTATTTGGAGGTGATGAAGAAGGGTTGGTGTTTTGTTGGGGAGAACTTGGTTTAGAAGTGGAAGGTGTTGGTGAAGTTGTGGGGGAAGGAATTTTAGGTGTCTGTGGGATAGTTGTTTGATCCAAGGATGGATCAGCTTTAGGAAACTCAACTTGCTGAGTGAGAACGCGTAAAGTTGAGGGTTCATCAAGACCAATTGATTCCTCAAAGTTGTCTTAGCTTATTTCTTCAATTTCTTCATCACCCACCACAAGCTTGAGCACTCTTTTTCTAGACACCCTAAGCTTTTTCTCAACTTGTTGAAATTATGTAACAGCTTCAGGGTTCAATTGATTATCTTTTCTCTTACTCTTCCTTAGCTCTTTTGAAATCTCAGAAGTAGACTAGATGTATTGACAACCTCCTCTTCCTCAATTGCCTTCTTTTCCTTTGCATATGCTTCCCTCTCAGCTCTGCGCTTTACCTTGAGTCTTGGTTGTGCCTCAGTAGACACTACTACATTCTTTTTCTTGGTTGGGCTTGCCCTCTTCTTTGGTGCTTGCTTAGCCACTAGACTCACTACTTCCTTAGCCTTCATCAAATGTGCCCTTATAGGGAGCTCATCTTTTATTTCTTCATAAGAGTCTTCTACTTCATCAATTTCAAAGTTCATGTCTTCTTTCAGCACATTAACTGGCACCACTGTAAGCACCACTTTAACCTTCTTCAACTTGATGTCCTAGATCTTGGTGTATCTAGAATGAAGAGTTGAGAAGTGAAGGTCTTGAAAATGTTTTAGGTCAAAGATTTTCTTTACATTAAGTAGGTACTTCCTTCTTGCTCTTTCATAGCCCTCAACATTAATCTTGAGAGCCTTCACTATGGCTGTAATGAGATAGTCATAGTTGAACATTATGGTTACCTTGGTGAGATGGTGGATGGTGGAGAATCAAGACAGGCCAATTGAGTACATCTCTCAAATTTGGTGCAGCTTGAAAGAGATCCCATCTTGGGTCGAAAAAACTTCACCAAGAGCTCATGGCAAGCCCTTGGCCTCCATGTGAAACCTGAGACTCTAATTTCTCCTAAGCCATTATTTCTTGGAAATTCCCAATCTTCTGGGATATCCACATTCTCTTCATCTCCATTCTTGCGCAACTTAGTTCCCTTCAAACGCATCTTGAGTATGCTTGCAATCAGCTTGGCGGAGATCAAATAGAACTTCCCGTTAATCTCTGTGGCTCGGATATTAGGAAATCCCTTAAAGATGTATAGGTTGGTTTAGAAGTTATGCATGATGTCCTTGATGGCAGGTCCATCAAGAAGCAAGAAATTTCTCAGGTTTTGCTTCTTAATCACCCTCTGCAAGGTGCTATACTTCAAGATTCCATTGTAGTTTACTTATATACAGGGCCAAACTCCCTTTCCGCGATATCCCACTTTATTTGGGTGAAAATAGTTCCTTGCGGAATAATAATTTTCTCTGCATCGCCAACAATGTTGATATACATATTCATCTGTGATTTGTCCTTGAGAATGAATTGGTACTCATCTAAGGTTGATTTTTGAGTTGAAGATGCCATTGAAAATTGTGGTTTTGAGTAGTGAGAAAAATTAGGGATTTGAGAGAAAAACAATTGCACTTCAAAAAGCAAGTAAGTTCTCTCTCCAACCTAAATCTCTCTTTAATAGCCACTGTACTTGCAACACAGTGCGTTTCCTCTCCACAAGCAAAGATTAAAATGAAAGGTGAGATTAAACATAAAGTTTAATCGACTTAGTAAAATGTTTTAAATTAAAAAATCTTTAAGGTGAGTTTTAACTTTAACCGTGAGAAAACTTAAACTAACGATGTTTACCAAGCTGAGTAAAACACACGTTACCTCAAACAAGTAAGCACAACTTTGACTTAGCTTTGGACACTTAGGCATTTTTCTTGAAATTTCATCAAATTGGATTCGCGATGCCAATTAGCTCCCTAAGAGTGATGAATTACTCCTTTGCTAAAGGCTTTGTAAAAATGTTAGCGTGCTGCTTCTCCAATTGAACATACTCCAATTCGACATCTCCCCTTAGAACATGATCCTTTATAAAATGATATCTAATATTGACATTCTTCATCCTGTCATGTTGAATTGGATTTTTGGATATGTCAATTGCACTCTTGTTATCATAGACAACTTCGAGGCATTCAGACTTCATACCATAATCTTCCAATTGTTGCTTAATTCATTCAGTTGTGTTAAACAACTTCCCTTTGCCATGTACTCAGCTTCTACAGTATTTAGCGCAATAGAAGTTTGCTTCTTTCAATACCATGAGATAAGACATTCTCTAAGGAAATGACATCCTCATGTAGTGCTTTTCCTATCGAGCTTGTCTCTTCCATAGTCAGCATTTGTGTATCCTCTTAGAGTGAAATCTGAGCTGTTTGGATACTACAGTCTTGCATTAGAGCCTTGCAAATACCAGAGAATTCTCTTAACAATAGTTAAGTGAGATTCTCTAGGGCCAGGTTGATTTCTATACATAGTATTGAATATCAGGTATACTTGCAATTAAGCAAATAAGTGAGCCAATAATACCTCTGTAGAACTTACTATTTACAGGCTTACCAACCCATCCTTGCTCAAGATAGTGTTTGTGTCATGGGATTTGACATTGGCTTTAAGTGCTCCATGTCAAACTTCTTCAAGACTTCTTTGGTGTACTTTGCTTGACTAATGAAGATTCCATATTCACTTTGCTTTTGCTTGATTTGCAATTCAAGGAAAAAATTGAGCTTTCCCATCATTGACATTTCAAACTCACTTTTCATCTGCTTACTGAACTCTTTACAAATTCTTTCATCAGTTGCTCCAAATATGATATCATCAATGTATATTTGGACGAACAACACATCTTCTTTCCTTCGCTTGATGAATAGAGTTGTATGTACTTCTCCTCTTTTGTAGCTTTTGCTGAGTAGAAAGTTAGTCAGCCTCTCAAACTAAGCACAAGGTTCTTGCTTCAATCCATACGGAGATTTCTTTAGCTTGTAAACATGTTCTGGATTCTTCGCATCTTTAAATCCAAGAGGTTGACGCATATAAACTTCCTCTTAAATGAAACCATTCAAGAAAGTGTTTGTCACATCCATTTGAAATAGTTTAAAGTTCATATGGGACGCAAAAGCACATAGAATCCTAATAGCTTCAAGCCTTGTTACTAGTGCATAGGTCTTGTCATAATAGATCCCTTCTTGTTGATTGTAGCCTTGAGCAACAAGCTTGACTTGTTTCTCACAACAACGCCATCTTCATCAAATTTGTTCTTGAATACCCATTTGGTTCTAATGATTGATTTTCTCTGGGCTCTGGTACTAGATCCCAAACATTATTGCATTTGAATTGGTTTAGTTCTGCTTGTATAGAGATCATCCATTAATAATCACCTTCCGCATCTTCAAACTTCTATGGTTCAATCAATGAGATGAAAGCTGGATGACTCATCATTCTGCTGAGCTGACCTCGCATTATTATAGGATTACGAACATGATCAACAATGCTTTCAATTGGGTGATTGCGATGAGTTCTAATCTCTCTTGGAAGATTTGGATCTTCAACAAGAATCTCCACACTGGGTTATTGAGGTTGAGCTTGATTTTCTTCGTTGAAGTTGATTGAAAGAACTTCATTAGCTTTAACTTCGTTAGTGTTTGGCTCTTGTGATGGGTTGGGTAACACAAAGAGTGACATGTTGAGTTGATTTTCTACTTGGTTTATTCATTCTTCATCAACATCGGAGGCACATATACCTGTATTGTTAGTGTCATCGAAATTCACATGCATAGACTCCTCCAAAAGATTGGTTTTCTTTACATATATTCTATATGTCCTACTGTTAGTTGAGTAACCCAAAAAGATACCTTCATCAGCCTTCAGATCAAACTTACCTAGTTGCTCATTGGTATTTAAAAATATAACACCTATAGCCAAATTATCTGAGATGGCCAAATTTTAGGCTTGCACCCTCGGCAAAGCTCATAAGGTTTTTTCTCCATAATTAGACGAATTAAAACCCAATTAAGGATATAATAGGTTGTGTTAACAGCTTCTCCCCAAAAGTACTTTGGTAGATTGTTATCACTCAGCATGGATCAAGCCATCTTAACTATGGTTTTGTTCTTCCTTTCTACAACACCAATTTGTTAAGGCGTATAAGGAGTAAAAAATTTATGGTCATTACCATGCGCTGAATAGAATTCTTTGAAATGGAAATTTTCAAATTTACATCCACGATCTCTTTGGATTCTACTGATTTTAATTCCTAGTTCATTCATTATCCGATTACTGAGTTTGACAAAAGACTCAAAGGTTTCATATTTGCTACTAAGTAAGATTAACCAAGTAAATCTCATGAAAACATCAATTACAACCAAGTAAAACCTCTTTCTGCCCATACTAATATGTTGAACATGGCCAAAAAGATACAAGTGTAGAAGCTCCAACTGTTTCTTATTAACTAAGTGTTTAATTGATCTAAATGACTTTCTAGCTTTCTTACCAAGTTGACAAGATGAACAGATCATTTAGTGGCTCTTTCTAAGAGTTGGGAGTGTAAATAGTAGACACCGCCTGGGAAAGCCTCACGGCCTGAAAGCTTATCATTTTCGAAGCTGATACTGGGTAAACCCAGAATTAATTACTTTTTGGCTAATTTAGATAAAATGTTCATATTTATATGACAAAACCTTCTATTCCCAAGCCACGATCTTTCCTCCTTAGAAACAAGATAAACTTTAGTGGAGCTAGGGGATAAGTCAATCATGTAAACATTATTAACTCTAGGAGAAAAGAGAATAGTAGAATCGGTCTTATAGTAAATAAATGAGCAGCCTGCTCCGTCAAACATAACCTTTCTATTGCAAAGTTGGCTATGCTAAGCAAGTTAAACTTTAGTCATTTGATAAGAGATACCTCTTCGTTTGAAGGACAAACACCTACAATACCACTTCCAACAATCTTGCTTTTTTGGTTATCTCCAAAGCTGACACTCCCATTTCTTTTACGCTCCAATGAGATGAATTGCTTTTCATCTCCAGTCATATGCCTCAAGGAGCAGCTATTCAAACACCACATTCTATTGCCATCAGTGGATCTTAGACTCACCTACAAAATAGTTAAATCTTTATAAGTACCAATGCCTTTGGGCTAGGTCCTCCCTTGTTAGCAGTGCTTAAGTTAATCCAGTCGAACTCATCATAGTAATCATTTTTATGCATGCACATAACAATAGCATGTCTAGCCTTCCCACAAAAATTGCACATCATTTTTGGTTTGGGCTCGCTCGCCTTCCTCTTTGGGAAAGCTTTCTTTTCCTTTCTAGAGTTGTGAGTTTCATTACTCGGAACTGAGCTGGGCTGGAGGAGGTACCCTTACTTCTTTCAAAGCTGTCAAATTAGTAGTCAACTCATCTAATTGCTTAGTGAGCTTGCTATTATGCCCCACATGATACTCAACTTTTTCTTAAAGAAAGCGGATATCAAGGAATAAGGAAGCAATAGTGTCTTCCGAATCCTCACACCTCCTCACTAGTTCCTTGATGTTCTTCCCTGACATATTGGTCCATTTCATAACATCAAAGAATACCTGGGCGAATTCTTCCATGGAAAAAAGGATATCAGGATATAATACCTAGGCGAATTCTTCCATGGAAAAAAGGACATCAGGATGTACTTCAGCTTGGGGATTTTTCTCTTTGTTCCTCTTAACATTTGAGTTAACAACAAAATTGTTGACAGTTGAGGCGGACTTTGAGCTTTCGCCTCTTTCTCTATCAATCGCCATCAAGAAAAGATTGGCAGAATCTTGTGCTTCTTCATTAGATAATGAAGATTATTTAAAGTAGTTCCATGTGGTTGCAAAAGCAGTGTTCTTTTTGCCAAACTTCTTCTTGAATATATCCTTGGATTTGGGACAGGACGATTGGATATGATCTTTCTCTCCACAGCCAAAGCATTTGATATCTTTGCTGTATTATTTCTTTGGTCCTTAGCTTCTCTTCTATGCTAAGTTGGTTTCTTCTTGCTAGGAATTCTTTTTGTTGAATCTCCCATCTTTCTTCATAAAGCGCTTGAACTTTATGGTCAGCAGGTGACTTCAAGCTTTCTCTATATCTCCTATGCCATCTTACATCCCGATACCCTGTTAAACTCAAACAAGTCAAATGCACAATGTAAGTAATTGATGGTTACCACATTTTCTTTGAGAAGCTTTAGGCTAACATCATCATAGTCTTTTAGATCCATGAAAATACGCTGCCCATTCCTCATGATAGTAAAAATTCGAGGGCCTAATTCAATGACTAACCATGATTGCATGCTTTGAGATTGAATAACATTTTTCATGCAATTTTTTCAAAACGAGTAGTGTTGGCCATCAAATAGTGGAGGTATGGTTACAAACATTCCTTCCTTAAGGAGTGTCGTTTGCCCATGATCAGGGATATTATTGTAAGCCATTGGATCTTCATACTCAAGAGTGTGAAGTCTTAAGTTGAGAAACTACACTAATACCACTTGTTTGTCCACTTAGCTTAAATAAATGGCCAAGGGGGGTGAATGATGATTTAACTTGTTCATTGAGTATTTAAAAATCTTAGTGAAGTTAAGTTATATGTATGTTAATAAAAACATGCTGAGTGCAAACTGAGTTAAAAACACAAACCACACAGCTTAAGCTAACCTTGGTTTGTCTACAAACTATGTTGAGTAAAGTATTACTCAGCTCAGGATGGTTTTTAGGCAGAATAAACGAGCGAAGCATTGTTAATGTAGGAGTGTAACTTCAAAGATAAAAGATATGCAAAATGATAGAAAACACCTCGATTTATACTGGTTCGATCCTTAGTCTACCTCTAGTCCCCGAATACCTTTTTCAAGCTTTAATCCACTAGTGTTGTTTCCTTTAAATAGGTAGAGAAGCCTTTGACAATGGTAGAATTACAAGCTAGTACCACTCAACTCAGTTTGAGTACTCTTCACAAACTGATGTCACATAATTTTTAGAATACGATTGATTCGTACAAACATGAAACACAACTTATAAAATATTGGTTCCTTTACAATTGATTAGCTTTGTTGGTCATTAGACAGCTTGCGAAAAACCGTAGACGGGGGGGGGGGGGGATTGAATGCGAATCTTGGTTACTTTTAAGTTTTATAAAAATTAATTAACCAAGTTGAGATTTAGATGCGTGCAGAGTTATGCGTGCTGAATTGATCTAAAAAAAATATAAAATGCTCAGCTTCTCTAGCACAGTTTATCTTCAATCTCTTGCTGAGTACTCTACTCAGCTCGAATCAATTTTTAAGAAAAACACTTAATGATAGAAATAACAATGAATGAGGTGGGCGCAATAAAAGCTAAAGCTTAAGTTCAGAACTTCAACACCTGATATTTTGGTTCTGCCCCGAGCCTACCTCTAGTCCCTAGATTCCTTCTTTGAGCTTTAATCTACTAGTGTTCATTCCTTACTTAGGCAGAGCAACCTTTATAGTGGGTTGACATAGTTTTACCAAAAGTACCATTCTTTCTAACTACCACTCAACTTAGTTTGGGTACCCTTCCCAAACTGACACTCAGATTCGTTATGAAAGTGCGAACTGAATTCAACTTATAAAATGTTGAATCCTTACAATGTTAAATCTAAGTAATTGATTCTCTCTATTACAAAAGGATTTGAAGTGGTTGTTTGTCGATTGCTTGAGTTTGGAAATTCTTGAAGCTGGGAGTAGTTGCGTAGAGTTTCAGCTCTTAAAGAGATTCAAGGTAATTCACCAAGTTTTGACATCTGCTTCTGTCTTCTATTTATACTTGAAGCTTTGCGAAGTAGCCGTTGCAAACTTTTCATCCTTGCAGTTCTTTAATTTCTCTTCTCTTCATATCTTTCGAATCTTCTCGTCGGAGATAGATTCCAGGATGTTTAGAGATAGAAATTTGAACGTTGAGGCGTGATAAAATCTCGTTGAGAAATTCTTGTTTTTCTTCAAGTAAAACGGATTGAGAGAGAGGCACGCGAGGATGCAACGTGGAGTATTGTGATTAGTTGATATTGCTGATGCTTGTAGAGACGCGAGGAGACATTGAGAAAATGGTGTATGTCAGAGGATTCTTTTTATCTTGGACTTTAGTGAGGAATCTCCAAGATTCCGTATTGACATCTTTTTGAATTTTGAGGACCACTAGAAAAATTCATTAATTTCAGCACTTTTTAACCTGAAAAGCATTGAAAGAATATTCCGTTTCTCACAGAAGATGTTACCAGCACATGTGTCATTTAATTCTCTAATTATCAATAGATTCAACTTTTAATAAAAGTTAACTCAGCATAGCTACCATAGCTGAGTTGATATTCTTCTAAACTATGTAGTACTCAGCACATACTTAGCTTTTCCTACTGTAAGCCATAAGTTAATTAATTACTCAGCAAACTGAGTTATTTTTCCTTAAACAAACTCAGCTTCATTAATTAAGAGTATACTTAGTACTCAATTAATTTCACTATCCTAATCAATTTACTATTTCCAAAATGTTTAAATACTATGAAGTACTATTAACTTGGGTTCTACAATCTCCCCCATTTTAGATAGATAGCAAACTAGGTAGTAGAAGAGATCAATTGAATAAAATAGTTAAGAGATATCAGAAATACCTGGAAAGTGATGTAAGACTCCCTTATACTGAGTGACTTCCCTTAGTTAGCTTGAACTCCCCCCATACTAAGTGAGTCTTCTACAAGTAGCTCAGCTCCCCCCTACTTAGAGGATTTTTCTTCATTTTGGGACTTTGTCTTACTTCAGCTTTTCTTTGAAATTGGTTTTTCATTTGAGTTCCTACATTATATATACAACACACAGCAGAAACATACATTTAGCAAAATAAATTAAAGTTAAGAAGATCTTAACTTGAGATAGAACTTGTATTTTTTTATTGATTAAAAAATGACTTAGTCAGTACATTACTTATGTCCTGAACTAAGATTATAATGCTAAGTCTTATTACAAGTCTAACTACTAGGTACATGGCTTTTCTATTTTCTATATGCTGAGGAGGAAGAACCAATCTTATCTTGATTTGCCTTTGGATTTTGATGCTAAGGAGGTGGAGGATAAGGAGGTTGCCTTGGAAGAGCTTCCTTGTTGAGATTCGCCTTTCAGAGAGCATCTTCAACTACCTTCTCCCCCTTTGTAATCTGACCTTTCGCAATTTTTCAAGGTAGAGGTTAAAAGCGTAGAGGGCAGCTTGGAAGTTCTCTTGCTAGTTGATGATTTAAGGAGAAATCTCTTGCTCCAGCTTCTCTTTGCCCTTACAAGAAACAAATTCTTGATCATTAAGCTCGCTGAGGAGAAGATGGTGACATCTAGAGAGGTGAGCAATCTGATCATATCCCTTGTATATGAACTGTTGAAAACATTGAAGCAGAGCTCTGAAATCTTCTATAGGCAGTACAATCTTCAACTGTGCCTCCATATCAAGGATCTTGGGGCTAAGGGATGATATACATCATTCTATATAATTAGTATCCTTAGCATCCAATTTGCCTGTCCTGACTAGAGTTCCAACATTCTTCTACTGGTCTTCTACCTTTGACTTGATGACATTCAGCTTGGTATGAATGGTCATTTCAGGCTCAGGGCAACGCAATTCAGTATGATGCAGGCTTGGAGTTGGCATTTCTGGAAAAATTTTCCCCATTGCAGTGATAAGGAATTTTTGTGAGGAGGAGATCTTGTTGTTTGTGATCTCATTGTCTTCTCGTTGGATAGATTCCAGTTTGGTGTGGAGAGAGTCAAGGTTGATCACAAGAGCCTTGTCCATCTTTGCGGAGATATTCGTCAGCAACTTTACCATTTGGTCTTGCTTATTATCATGGTTCAGTAAGAACTTACGCTGGGGCTCCAACAGCTTGGTGATGCTGTAGCCAATGTCCTTGGTAGTCTCTACCTCTATTAGAACACTCTCGATTTTGCGATTAGTGAGCTTCTTTATTTCGGCATGCTCTTTACCAAGTTTATGGATTCGTGTCACTTGAGTTACCATGTTGGTACTCAAGAGACTT
Organism: Euphorbia schlechtendalii; assembly: GCA_949673415.1. Lineage (NCBI taxonomy): Eukaryota > Viridiplantae > Streptophyta > Magnoliopsida > Malpighiales > Euphorbiaceae > Euphorbia > Euphorbia schlechtendalii. The sequence continues at coordinate 23,205 of CATIWQ010128239.1, read as the reverse complement.
AGTTATTTAGTAGCAGCATCTGCACTACCCTTTATCTTACCTATAACAGCATTAGCCAATGTTGTAAATTTGGGGATAGCAGATATGGCTACCCCAAGTTGGGCTGCAGAATTCTTCAAATCGGTCAAGATTAGAGCCATCTTGTCTACCAAGCTCTTGGCACTCTCTTTTACCAAATGATTTCGAATAATAAATAAGCTTCCTTGAATCTTTTCAAACTCCTCGAAGTAGATAGATTCATTTGGCAAACTTATGTGCTGTTCGAACTCAGGCAATTTTGCCTTGGGTTTAGAGGATAAGCCCGACAATTCTTGAGCAAGTTGCAATTTGCTTAGTGCTCCATCTAACTCAACATTGGTTTTGAGCACTGGGAATTTCTTCCTTACTAACTCTCTAATCTCTACCAAGATAGATGTATCAACCAAGTTCTCACGAACTCGCTCTCTGCTAGGTTCAGATATATCCTAGGCTGTAAAATTTACCTCAATAATCTGACCACTTACTTTTCCATGCTGAGCGGAGTTCTCAGTATTAGGAACTTCCCTAACTAGAGGGGTTAGAGGGGGTAGAAGATGGGTTTGAAGAAAAGGTAGGTTTAGATGAATTTACAGTTGAAGTAGAAGGGGGAATGGTTTTGGTTTTCTTAAGTGGAATAGAAGGTACAAAGGCTGTACAAGAAAGGGTTTGTGTTTGGTTTTGTATAGGAAAAGAAGGGGTAGGAGTATTATTTACAGGTGAGTGGTTAGTAGAAAAAGAATCATGGCTTTTTGTAGGAGAGGAAATATGAATGAGTGAATTTTGGTTATTGACAAGGGAGGAAGGAACTTGAATAAGGGAATTTATAGTATTTGAAGGAGGAGAAGAATTTACAATCTATGTTTCAGTATCTACATGAGTAGAAACTAGGGGTTTTGGAGAATTTACATGAGAAGAGGTTTGAGGATGCACAAAAGAAATGGGTGTAGAATTTTGAGGAACCTCTTGGTTAAGTGTTTGGCTTAAGGATTGACTGGATTGAGGTTGCTCAAACCGAGTAGAGGGTTCTTCAGTTTGAGCAAAAGAGGGTATGGAGATGTTGGGATCGGGAAGATATAACTCTTCCTGATGGAGGGAAAAGGTGTCTCCAACATCCTCCTCGCTGCTCACCACCTGCACATTCTTTTGCAGGGGCCTATTGATGGCAAAATGCTTGAGCTGAGTGCCCTTAACTTTGGCAAAAACATCTTGTACTTCAGTAGCAACGTTAGGTTTTTGAGTGTCCTCTTCTCTAGACCTCTTGGCCTTGCCCTACTCCTCAGTTTCTTCTGAGAACACCATTTTGCACTTTCTTTGGTGTAGGGACTCATCAGCCTCAATTGCATCTTCTTTTTCCTCCGCCTGTTGCTTAGAATGAAGTTTGGCCTTCGCTTTTCTTTGGGTGCATATTTTGGCCTTCATTTTCCTCCTTTGACATTGAGGCTGAGCAGGGGCCTCATCAGCTTTGGATTTCGTAGAACTCTTCCCCTTGGCCTTAAAGGAAGCAACCTTCTACTTGGGAGAGGAGGCAGTGGTGGTGACTAGCTTTAGGATGCTGGAGATTGGTAGTTTATTTGAGTCATCGCTATCCTTGAAGTCCACCATAAAACCATCTTCTTCCTCCTTCGAGATGTCCGCTGGTACTACTGTTGGTACGCACTTGAGCTTACGCTTTTGTTGTGCCTTATTGTACCTAATATGTACCTGGTTGTGAACCAGCTTGCTGAAGTGAGACATATCAAACTTCTTCTTCAGAAGCAATACTGTGTCACCGGACTCCCCCTAAAACTAAGTAATGTCCACTCTCACTGCCCTCATCAACTCAGTTATGAGGTAACCATAATGATAGATAGTTGTTAGTGATAAGTGTATACTTACACTTAATATCATATTAATTTTACACACTAAACACTAGAGTTTAAGTCATTTTTATACTTCATATATAAGATTTCACATGTTATGTAGTTGTTTTTTATGCAAATTCAAATACTAGGTAAATCTTGGGAGTAAAATGATCTAAAGTGGAATTCTATGAAAAAAGAGTGAAAAAGGTGCAAAAAGATTCATGGAACTTAAAGATTTGGCTTAGGATCGAAGCTGTCAAAGATCGATGAAGTTGCAAGAAGAATTCTAAAGAAAAAATCAACTCACAGTCGCGATAATCATTCGCGATCGTGACTTATACACTTCAGAAATAGAAGTCTGCCAATCAAAGATTCACGGTCATGACATGTATATCGTGGTTGCTACTTTGACGGTTTTCTGGTATTATCTTCTTAACTACCAACCTCTAGATAAGCATGATCAACCGCCATCAACTACCAATGAAAAGACACTTATCATAAGTCAACCAATCATGAAAAGGTGCCTTTCCATTGTGGATTAAATCAAAACTTGTCAACCAATCACAATGAAGAGATGCAATCATTCACCAATGGACACAACCCTTCGTTTAGATAGACGCAACCCTTCGAAATCTATAAATAGGGCTCCATTCCATCACAATTTCGTAGCATTGGATGTGTGCAGAATTAGAGTGCAAATAAAGAGTCACATATAGTGTGTGTATGTAGATAGATTCGCTACTTTCTAAAGTATTAGCGAGAAAATGTTTAAGTGATTCGAATATTTGTTTCGCTCACTAGATTTCTCTATATTCTTGAGCGATTGTTGTATAAGTGTACTTGCAAATAACTTATCAATAAAAGTTTTCGTTCTTCAATATTCGTTTGTTCGATATTCACAAAGAATAGCATCCTAGCGGAGGTTCTGTACAAGCCGAGACCGAATTCAAAGCAGAAGCAGGAATTACGGGAATTGATGACTCCCATTAAAGAGTGGATATGGTTTGACCAACTTTAGCTTTCACTTGCATACCTTAAAACTTTCCTTTGCTTTCTACTTATACTTTCTATTTCGAAGTTTATGATATGTCTATGTGTCATAATGCGTATTTCATGTTAAGTCTTTTATGTTAATTAAGTTATATACGTTAGAGTTAATTTTAAGAGTAATTTCAGGGTTAACAATATCATGTATAATCACTGGATCTGTGACATAACGCTATTTAGTAAGCCAACATTTTTGGAATGGTAACTTGCTAAATGTGGCTATGTGAGAGCGACCTGTACTAAGCATAGTATTGATGTTGTCCAGGTTAATATGATAGTCTTAATTCATTTGCGCTAGATCTAGAAAAGTCATTTCATGTGTTGCTCTTCGGCAAATAATTGAACATCTGAGTATTTAGAACCGAGTCTGTTAGATTAGTTTAGTTAATCGTAACAACTTTGTTGAACTTGCATGTTTTCCTTACTATCCTTATTTCGTAGGGAAAAATCTCTATATTTAGGTTCTCTAATCTTTCATACCTATATTTACTCATTTTTCATTCTAACCATTCTTTCCTAAAACTTTACTTTATTATATTTTATTTTCCTTATTTTATCTTCCTTGATGATCTTTAGAACAAGCCCTTCCCTGTGGGATCGATATCTTTTAAAACTACATCGCAACTATATACTTGCAGTTATCTTCATTTTTCTATTTGATAAGAGGTACTAACAACATCTATATTTTTCATGAACAAGTTTTTGGCACCATTGATATATAACCGAATCTTGTGAACAAACTATTAAACTTATAAGTAGAAAAGTGGCAAACAGTCAGCTTGGTCAAATGGTGAAGAATCACCACTGGCCAGTTTAGCTTCTTACCCTCTACCATATGGTAGACCACAAACCTTTCGAAATGGGTGTAGCTAGTCACAGACTTAGTTTTTGGCAGCAACAACTTCACCAACAGCTCGTGGCAAGCCCTAGCGGTCCAGCTCATCCTGCTCGTTACTATCTCCCTTGACACATAATTTGAGGGAAGATCCCAATCCTCTGGAATAACTATGGCATCTTCATCACCAATTTTGCGGAGCTGAGTGCCTCTGGTAGGCATATTGAGGATGCTCCCAATAAGAGTGGATTTGCCCCCAAACTCCATCATCAGCACATCATTATACCCTTGAATGGTGTAGAGGTTGAAGTAGAACGCCCTGATAAGCCCTGTGATGGCTGGTCCTTCCATCTTCAAAAAGGAATTGAGGTGTTGCTGCTTGATAGTTCTATGCATGATTTTATTCTTCAGCAATCCCTCATAGTGTACCTCGTAGACTGGTCCAAATTCTAGGTTATCAGCTCAATCCACCTTTGTGAAAAAGATGCCTTCTTCCAAAGTGATCTTCTCTATTTTTCCTTCAGCATTCACCATGATTTTCAAAGAGGTGGTGTTCTTGAGTTGGAAAGTAGTTCTAGTAATCGCCATTTGAAAAAAAAGGTTTGAGAGAATTTTGAGAGAGAAGGAATTAGGGTTCGAATGCTTTGATGATTCAAATTTGCAAAAAGCAAGTGAACTTGTCTCTTCAACTGTTCAACTTTTATAGACAACTGAAATCTCTCAAGGGTACGTGGCACTTCCACAACTCAAGATGAAAATGAACGATGAGATTGGCATTTGAATAATCGCCTCAGTATAATTGTGAGTTTTGAGAAAAATGTTTCCACTTCAAACGCACCTCTTTTTGAAAATGTAGAATTTGATTTTAATCGTCAAACTATTCCTCACGCTGTTACTTTAAATTTTAGACTGTGTTATCCACGTGTATTCTCTTGGCTTAATCTCTATCACCTAGTCAAATTTCTGAGATTTTCATTCTCCTTCTTCTTCAACATGGATTTTCCATTCCTATTAGTTGCCTTAGAACACTGAATAGTTCCTTTGGCAACGGTTTGGTGAAGATATCAACACGCTGTTCCTTTAAAGGAACATACTCTAGCTTGACATCTCCTCTTAGCACATGATCCCTAATGAAGTGATGTCTGATATTGACATGCTTCATCCTACCATGCTGAACTAGATTTTTGGATAGGTCAATTGCGCTCTTATTATCACACATAACTTCGAGGCAATTTGAATTTATTCCATAATCTTCCAATTGTTGCTTAATCCATAGTAGTTGTGATATTCAACAAACTACGGCCATGTACTCAGCTTCTGCTATACTCAGCACGATAGAAGTTTGCTTCTTACTGTACCACGAGACAAGACAGTCTCCAAGGAAATGACGTCCTCCTGTTGTACTTTTCCTGTTAAGCTTATCTATTCCATAATCAACTTATGTGAATCCCCTAGGAGTGAAATCTGAGATGTTGGGATACCACAGACCTACTTAAATTGAGTCTTGCAAGTACCTGAGAATTCTCTTAACAGTTGCTAAGTGAGATTCTCTAGGATCAGCTTGATAACGAGCACAGTAGCACACAACATACTGAATGTTAAGCCTACTAGCTGTGAGATAAAGAAGAGATCCAATGATTCCTCTATAGAACTTACTATCCATAGGTTTTCTAGCTTCATCTTTACTCAAAATAGTATCGGTGGCCATGGGAGTGGACATTGTCTTTGAATGCTCCATGTCATACTTCTATAGGACTTCTCTGGCATACTTAGCTTGAATGATGAATATTCCATCTTCAGTCTACTTGATTTGAATACCAAGGAAAAATTTGAGCTCTCCCATCATAGACATTTCAAACTCGCTTTTCATTTGCTTGCTAAACTCCTTGTACAGCTTCTCATCAGTTGCTCCAAATATGATATCATCAACATATATTTAGACTAGCAACACATCTTCTTTTTTTTTGCTTGATAAATATAGTTATATCTGCTTTTCCTCTTTCATAGCCTTTGTTGATCAAGAAATTAGTCAACCGCTCATACCAAGCTCTAGGAGCATTCTTCAATCCGTAGAGAGCTTTCTTCAATTAGAAGACATGCTCAAGATTCTTCGGATCTTCAAAACTAGGAGGCTGGGAAACATACACTTCTTCTTGAATGAATCCATTTAGGAATGCACTCTTGACATCCAGTTGAAGTTCATATGGGATGCAAAGCACACATGATTCAAATTACTTCAAGCTGAGCTACTGGAGTATAAGTCTCATCATAATCAATGCCTTCTTGCTGATTGTAGCCTTGCGCAACAAGCGTAGATTTGTTCCTGATAATAGAGCCATCTTCATTAATCTTGTTCTTGAAAACCCATATGGTATCGATGATTGATTTTCCTTTAGGCTTAGGAACTTGTTCTCAGACATCATTGCACTTGAAATGATCTAGCTCCTCTTGCATTGTGATAATCCAGTAATCATCTAGTTCTGAATCTTCAAACTTCTTAGGTTCGATCAATGAAATGAAGGTTGGATAACTCATAATCCTGTTGAGCAGACCTTGCATCATCACTGGATTACAAACATCATCAACTATGCTATCTAGCGGATGGTGTTGATGAACTCTAATCTCTCTTGGTAGACTTGGATCAACTGTTGGAGGATCGATAACGGGTTGCTGAGGTGGAGGTTGATCTTTTCCATCGTTAAAGTTGATTGAAAGATCATCATCATCTTTGACTTCCTCAACATCAGGTTCTTGCATTGGATTAGCTAGCATAGAGAGTGGTATACTGAGAGGATCTGCTTGCTGGGGTACTCCTTCATCTTCATCAGATGGACGTATATCTACAACATGCATAGACTCCTCTAATAGGCCGGTTCTTTTGACATATATTCTATATGCCCTACTGTTAGTTGAGTATCCTAGAAAGATACCTTCATCAGACTTAGGATCAAACTTAACTATTTGCACCTTGATGTTTAGAATAAAGCACCTATAGTTAAATGATTTGAGATGATCAATGTTATGCTTGCACCCTCGCTAAAGTTCATAGGATGTTTTCTCCAGAATTGGGCGAATTAAAACTCGATTTAAGATATAACAAGATGTGTTAATAGCTTCTCCCCAAAAGTACTTTGGTAGATTGTTATCACTCAACATGGATAGAGCCATTTCAACTATAGTTCTATTCTTCCTTTCAACAACCCCATTTTGTTGAGGCGTTGTTTGCCACTTTTCTAATAATAAGTTTAATAGTTTGTTCACAAGATTCGGCTATGTATCAATGGTGCCAAAAACTTGTTCATGAAAAATATAGGTGTTGTCAGTACCTCTTATCAAATAGAAAAATGATGATAACTGCAAGTATACAGTTGTGATGTAGTTTTAAAAGATATTGATCCCACAACGAAGGACTAGTTCTAAAGATAAAATAGGGAAGTACAATAAAACGAAAATAAAATAATGTAAAGTTTAGGAAAGGAGGATTGGAATGATGGATGAATAGATAAATGTATGAAAGATTAGAAAAGATAAAAATTATATAGATTTTCCCTATGAACAAGTATAGCAAAGAAAATATGCAAAATCATCGAAGTTATTATGTTCACTAGATTAGTTTAACAGACTCGATTCTAGACACTCAGATATTCAATTATTCACCGTAGAGCAACACATGAAATGACTTTTCTAAATCTAGTGCAAACGAATTAAGACAATTATATAAACCTGGACAACATCAATACTATGCTTAGTGCGGGTCACTCTCACATAGCCATATTTAGCAAGTTACCATTCCAAAAATGTTGGCTCACTAAACAGCATTATAATCACAGATCCAGTGATTATACATAATCTTGTTAACCTCGAAACTACTCTTAAAGTTAAATCAAAAGTATATAACTTGATTAATATAAAAGACTCAACACGAAATACACATTATGACATATAGACATATCATAAACTTTGAAATAGAAAGTATAAGCAGAAGACAAAGTAAAGTTGTAAGGTTTGCAAGTGAAAGCTAAAGTTGATCAAACGTATCCACTCTTTAATGGGAGTCGTCAATTCCCGCAATGCTTGCGTCTACTTTGAATTCGGTCTCGACTCATACAGAACCTCCACTAGGATGCTATTCTTTGTGAATATCAAACAAATGAATGATGAAGAACGAAAACTTTTATTGATAAGTGCTTTGCAATTACACTCATACAACAAAAACTCAAATATGCAGATATATCTAATGATCGAATAAGGATTCGAATCATTTATACATTTTCTCGCTAACACTTATGAATGTAGCGAAATCTAGACATTTTTCACTCTCTATCTATGCATACACATGAACTATAACACACACATAATCACTCACAATCCGTGCCATGAAATTGGTGAGTTTGGAGCCCTATTTATAGAGTACGAAGGGTTACGTCTATCCAAACGAAGGGTTGTGTCCATTGGTGAAAGATTGCATTTCTTCATTGTGATTGGTTGAGAAGATTTGATTTAATCCACAATGGATAGGCACCTTTTCATGATTGGTTGACTTCTGATAAGTGTCTTTTCATTGGTAGTTGATGGCGATTAATCATGCTTATCTGGAGTTGGTAGTTAAGAAGATAATACTAGAAAACCGTCTAAGTCGTGACCGCGATAGACATGTCACGACCGTGAATCTTTGATTAGCAAACTTTTGATCTGAAGAAGAACTAGTCGCGATCGTGAACGGTTATCGTGATTGTGAGTTGAGTTTTTCTTCAGAATTCTCCTTGTAACTTCACCAATCTTTGACTGCTTCAATCGTAAGCCAAATCTTTAAGTTCCATGAATCTTTTTGCACCTTTTTCACTCTTTTTTCATAGAATTCCACTTTAGATCATTTTACTCCCAAGATTTACCTAGTATCTGTATTTGCATAAAAAACAACTGCATACCACGTGAAATCTTTTATATGAAGTATAAAAATGACTTACACTATAGTGTTTAGTGTATAAAATTAATATGATATTAAGTGTAATTATACACTTATCAGGCGTAATGGGAGAAGCAAAGTTGTGGACAATTCCATGCGTTGAACAGAATTCTTCGAAATGAAAATTCTCAAATTCACATCCATGATCACTTTGGATTCTATTGATTTTAGTTCCTATTTCGTTCATTATCTGGTTATTGAGCTTGACATAGGATTCATATGTCTCATATTTGCTACTCAGCAAGACTACCCAAGTGAATCTCGTGAAGTCATCCACAACCACCAATGAAAATCTCTTACCTCCTATGCTCATAGGTTGAAATTGGCTGAAAAGATTTAGGTGAAGGAGCTCCAATGGTCTCTTAGTTACTACGTGATTTATTGACTTAAAATTTTTTTTAACTTGCTTACCTAATTGGTAAGCTGAGCACAGTTTATCCTTCTTAAATCTGATGCTTGGTAAACCCACAACTAATTGCTTTTTGGCCAATTTGGACAGAATATTCATATTTATATGACCCAACCTTCTGTGCTAAAGCCAAGAATTATCCTCCTTAGATACAAGACACACGTTAGTAGAGCCTGGGGAAAAATCAATCATATATACATTATTGATTTGAGGAGCAAAGAGTATAGTAGAATTAGTCTTACAGGTAATTACTGAACAACCTTCTGAGTTGAATGTAACCTTTCTGCCTTTGTCACAAAATTGGGCTACACTAAGCAAGTTGAACTTCAGACCTTTGATTAGAGAAACCTCTTCGATTGAAGGAGAAACACCAACAGCGCCACAACTTACTATCTTGCCTTTCTAGTTTATCCAAAACTAACACTTCCATTTCTTTTGCACTCCAATGAGATGAACTAGCTTTCATCTCCCATCATATGCCTTGAGCAGCCGCTATCCACATACCACATTCTAGAGTCATCAGCGGATCTAAGGCTCACTTGCAAAATAGTTACGTTTTCTTAGGTACCCATGTTTTCGAGCTGGGTCCTCCCTTGTTAGCAGTGCTTAAATTACTCTTGTCATACTCATCATAATAACCATTTTTATTCCTACACATTACTGTGGCATGTCCAACTTTTCCGCAAAAACCACACACCGTTTTTTCTTTGGACTGGCTCGCTTTCTTCTTTTTAGAGGAATTGTTCCTCTTATAATTATGAATTTGTTTACTCAGAGGTTGACTATTGGCTGGAGGAGGATCCTCCTTCTTCAAATCTATTACCTCAGCAGTCAACTCATCTAATTGCTTAGTGAGCTTTCTGGTTAAACAATCTTGATACTCAGCTTTTCCTTGAAGAAAGAGGATATCAAGAGATAATGAAGCGATAGTGTCTTCCAAATCTTCACTTCTCCTCACTATCTCTTTGATGTTTTTCATCAACTTATTAGTCAATTTCATAACATCAAAGAGTGCCTGTGCAAATTCTTCCATATTAAGGGAATTTCAGAATGTACCTCAACTTGAGGAGCCTTTCCCTTGTTACGCTCAGCTTCAAAGTCAGTAGCTGTTTGATCTCTACTAAAGGTAGATGTTGAGCCTTCGCCCCTTTGATTTTTAATGGCCATGAGACAGAGGTTAGCTAAATCAATTGCTTCCTCATCGGACGATGAGGACTATTCTGAGTTACTCCATGTGGTAGTGAGTGCCTCATTCTTCTTTTTGAACCTCTTCTTGAATCTATCTTTCTTCACCTTTGGACAACTGGATTGAATATGGCCTTTTTCTCCACAGCCAAAGCACTTGATGTCTTTGCTGTGCTTCTTTTTGTATCCTTCCTTAGCTCCATGCCGGTGATGAGTTAACTTGTTTTTAGAGGGAAACTTCTTCTTGTTGAGCTTCTCATCTTTCTTTATGAAGCATTTGAAATGCCTGGTCATAAGGGCCATTTACTCATTAGAGTCGTAGCTGGTGGACTCATCAGACGAATCAGCTTTCAGGACAATGGCTTTTCCTTCTCTTTCTTTGCCTTGACTCCTTTCAGAGTCATCAAAATACTTCTTGAGCCACATCTCATGAGTCAACAAGGTGCCTATCAGCTCATCGTAGCTGTAGGTCTTCAGATCATGAGCCTCCTCAATAGCGCTCTTCTTGGAGTCCCACTCTAAGGTAAGAGTGCGTAGAATCTTCTTCACGAGCTCCTCCTCGGTGAACACCTTTCCCAATCTCTTCAGTTCATTAACAATGTTAATAAACTTGGTAATCATGCTTTGAATACCCTCATTAGCACCCATTGAGAACATCTCATACTCCCTTAGCATGAGATTGATCTTCGACTCCTTGACCTTATCCATCCCCTCGTAGATCTCCAACTTTTTCTAGATTTTTATTGCGCTGTCTCGCATCTTGAGACCCTGTTGAACTTAGTAAGATCTAGCGCATAATGTAAGTAGTTAATCGCTATGACATTCTCCTTGAGAAGCCTCAGGTCAACGTCGTCGTAGTCCTCTAGATCTAATGGAACACGAATTCCTTTCCTCACAATAGTGGGAATTCTGAGGCCAAGCTCGATCATGAGCCAAGCCTGCATGATTTGCGATTGTATGAAGTTTTTCATGCGATTTTTCCAGAATGTCTGATTACCATAAAAAAGAGGTGGCCTGGTAACAGATATTCCCTCCTTTAAGAGAATAGCCTGACCTGAGCTAGAACTGTAGTTGTTATAAGCCATTTATGTTTACTCAAAGATGATTAGTCAATAAGTTGAGCACTTGCTTTGATACCACTTGTTGATCCTTAGACAGCTTGTAAACAACCGCAGAGGGGGGTAAATGCGAATCTTGGTTACTTTTAAGATTTATAAAATTTAATTAACCAAGTTGAGTTTTTAGATGTGTGCTGAGTTGATCTAAAAACTTATAAATTGATCAGCTTCAACTAGCACATTTTATCTTCAATCTCTTGCTGAGTACTCTACTCAGCTCGGATCGGTTTTTCAAGTAAAAACACTTAACGATAGAATGAATGATGAATGAGCTGGGCATAATAAAATGTAAAGCTTAAGTTCAGAACTTCAACACCTGATTGTATCCTGGTTCATTCCCGAGCTTACCTCCAATCTCCGAGTTCCTTCTCCAAACTTTAATCCACTAGTGTTCATTCCTTACTTAGGCGGAGCAGCCTTTACAGTGAGTAGACACAGTTTTACAGTAAGTACCTTTCTTTCTAACTACCACTCAACTCAATTTGGGTACCCTTCCAAACTACACTCAGATTTGTAATGAAAGTGTGAACTGAATTCAAGTTATATCCTTACAATGTTAAATCTAAGTAATTAATTCTCTCTATTACAAACAGATTTGAAATGGTTGTTTGTTGATTGCTTGAGTTTGGAATTTCTTGAAGCTGGGAGTAGTTGCGTAGAATTTTAGCTCTTAAAGAAATTCAGGGTGAATCACTAAGTTTTAACTTCTGCTTCTGTCTTCTATTTATACTTGAAGCTTTGTGAAGTAGCCGCTTTGTGAAGTAGCCATTGCAAACTTTTCATCCTTGCTGTTCTTCAATTTCTCTTCTCTTCATATCTTTCAAATCTTCCCGTTGGTGATAGATTCCAAGAAGTTTAGAGATAGAAATTTGAACATTGAGGTGCTATAAAATCCTGTTGAGAAATTCTCGTTTGTTTTCAAGCAAAACAGATTGAGAGAGAGGCTCGTGAGGGTGCTACGTGGAGTCTTGTGATTAGTTGATATTGCTGACGCTTGTAGAGTCACACGGAGACACTGAGAAAAAGGTGCATGTCAGAGGATTCTTTTTGTCTTAGACTTTAGTGAGGAATCTCCAACATTCTGTACTGAAACCTTTTTGAATTGTGAGGACCACTAGAAATATTAATTAATTTCACGCTTTTTAATCTGAAAAGCATCGAAAAAATATTCTATTTCTCACAGAAGATGTTAGCAGCACATGTGTTATTTAATTCTCTAAGTGTTAATGGATTCAGCTTTTAATAAAAGCTAACTCAGCACAGCTGAGTTGATATTCTTCTAAACTATGTAGTACTCATCATAGACTCAGCTTTTCTTACTCTAAGCTATAACTTAAAAATTACTCAGCAAACTTAGTTATTTTTCCTTAAACAAACTCAAGTAAGCTTCATTAATTAAGATTATATTTAGTACTCAATTAATTTCACTATCCTAGTCAGTTTGCTATTTCAAAAATGTTTAAGTACTGTGAATTACTATTAACTTGGGTTCTACAAACTTAACAAATATTTAAGTGTAATTGTTCTCTCTCTATTACAAACTGATTGAAATTTGTTGTTTGCTTTGAGATTGCTTGATTTGGAAATTCGAAGGCTGTGATCGTTTTGACTGAGTTTCAGCGTTTTAGAAATTCAAGGTGTTGAATCCAAGTTAAAGGTACTTCACTATATATAAGTTTTAAAGATAAAAAATTATTTAGGATAATGAAATTAATTAGGTACTAAGTAGACTCTTAATTAAGTAAGTCTGCTTGAGGTTGTTTTGATAAAAATAACTCAACTTGACATAGGCTTAGTTATGTTATGGTTTAGAGTAGCAAAGGTTTCCAAGTTGAGTAACTTTTGTTACATTATTTATGCGATATAAGTTAGCATAAGCTAAGTAACTTTTATCATTTACTCTCAGCGTAAGTTGAGTTCCTTGTGCATTGCTGACCGACTAAAGACACCGTTGTTTTAACCTCTGTGAAAACATAATATTCTTTATTAATGCTTTTCAGGTTCCAAAAAGGATTTGGTTCTAAAAATAAAAGAATATATATGTGGTCCTCACATCCAAAAGGTGTTAGTACAAAATGTTGGGATATCCTCACTAAAAGCCAAGTAAAAAAGGAATCCTCTGACATTCGATGATTTCCAGCATTGCCGCGCCATCTTCAACATCAGCAAAATCATCTAATCTCAGATTAACATGTTGCATCTTGCGCACCTCTCTCAACCAGCATTGCTTGAAAACTTTGATGAGAAATGAAGTAACAGATTAATGTCGCACCTCAACGTTCAAAATCGCTGTCTCCAAACGTTTACAAATCTGTTTCAAATAGATAGATTTCAAAGCTGTGAAGAGAAGAGATTTTGAGAGCAAAGTCAAGATGATAAGTTTATAATGACTACTTCTAGATTTCTACTTCTATAAATAGATCCTAAAATAGACATTTACAACTTGGTGAATTACCGTGAATTTCTAAAGAGCTGAACCTCTATTAAAGCAATCACAACTTTAGACATTCAGAATCAAGCAATCCAAAGCAAACAACAATTTTCCCATTGGTTTGTAATAGAGAGAAATTAAATTAGGCTTAGATTCTAGCTAAGCTGATCATAGGAACCAACAATATATAAGTTGAGTTCCTCTATGCGAAATCAATTCTATTAAAATCTGTGTGAGTCAATTTTGGAATGATACTCAAACTGAGTAGAGAGATAGTTAGCTTGGATGTTACTTGTTGTAATCTATCATACCCGCTATCAAAGGCTTCTCAGCTGTGAGAGGATGACATGGATGCGATGGGCTGAGGGCCCGCTGATGAGAGGCACGGTCCACCTGGGTTTTTTGTGAAAATAAAATATATAGTCAGGGACTCGAAAGGTTTGAAAGAGAAAACAAAATTGATTTAGATCGGCCAAAACTCGAAATCACTGTCTCTAGTGTAGAGTCGCCTCCTAGATAAGCTCTTCTAGGAATTAAAGTCATGTGAGGTTTAACCTCTGGGGGACGGTAAGACATAGAGATTCGGGTTCGTGATAAGTTGTTTACTTCTTGTTGGATAACATTAAATTACTTCTATAGAAAACCGTGTTTCTTAATTATGCATATTCGAACTTATGTCGTTTTCGTGTTTATAAAATATGATTTAAAGCGCATGCGAAAAGCAGTAAATCCATACATAAAGTAGTAAATAAATGCGAGAAAATAAAATTACAAATTACAAAACCTCGGGGGACGCCATAGCCCGCCTAGTCTATTGATTACATATCTTTTAAAAATAATTGCAATACCCGAAGGAAAATAAAATCTATGCATGCATCTAACCTAATCTATCTGCATCCACAAGGATTAGCACATGGTATAGCACAACATGAATATATACACATATGCTCGATTTGATTTTGGCAAGGCCCGTGTGTCCAAATTAAAATATCGAAGATTGGAAACTCTTATTTTTAGGAGAAAAATGATTCATTTTATAAACACGTAGGTTGCTCATTTTTAAATAGTAAAAATGATAGCATGGCAAAAATGTGAGGTATGTTATCCGGTGGGGTATTCTAACATGAATCTCCATAATCAAATTAATTAGAAAGAAAAGATGGAAGAAAACTTGCATAACAAAATAAGCAAGATAACAATTAAATAAACTAAAAGAATTGGTAAAAGTTAAAATTAAATGAGAAAAGGCCTAGAATAAATCCTATGTCAACATGTAGAATTAATAAAAAAGAAATAAAGAAGACAGGAGAAGAAGCATCTCTAGGACTCAGAGGTTTACTCTTTCGGCGCTAATTCACTTCGACGAATCCGCTTGATCTCGAGGAGCGTTCCTCGTTTGTTTTTTAGATGTGATTATTTGTAAAAGAAATTGATTTTAAGAAATAAATTTGGAATCAAAGTGTGTTTTTAATCCAAAAATAAATTGAAAGATGAAAAGAAATGTTGCTGTTGCAAAGTCAAAGCAATTTCATCTATTTTTTGCTAAAACTTATGTTCCTTCACTGAAAATTCTCTTACTATTTATACGAAAATTTATAGAAATTGGCTGGGTTCGCCGGTGAAGGTCAGCCCTTCGCCAGCAAAGGCTAGCCTTTCACCAGCGAAGCTCTGGCTACGCCAGCGCTGCTGGCGAAGCCAGTGCCGACTTCGATCTGTATTTTTTAGTTACTATATTTTTTTATTTATTATTAATTATTAATTAATTAAAACTCCTTTAAGAATTTATTTATTCAAAAGTCTAATTTTTTTCCAAGTCCTTAAAATATTTATTCAAGTCCTTACAATATATATTTTAAGACTTTTTAAATATTTTTATGGTCTTGAATATTTATTAGATCTTGTAACATTATTTGGTGACGAGGAGTGCTTCCATTTGAAGATCGCTAGATCGAAACTTGTGTGATTCAAGGATTAAATCCTGAAAAGTAGTCATCATTGAACGCGCAAGCTGATACACAATCCCATGCTCACAGCTGCCCCTTGTGAGATCACTACTGGTTATAGCCAGGATGATCACACGAAATGGACTGGAGATATTGAGAGAATACCTAACCTGTGCGGCTGGAAACTTTTAAATTCTTGATTGGTGATGATTAGGACCCCTTGTGGGTGATTTGGCTATTCTTTCACTACGTCATAGATGTCTGTCGCAACAACGATAAAATGTTGCCTAAAGTGCCAAAAGTGTTGCGAAAACACTTGTTGCAACACTTTTCCGTGAAAAAAATTTGTTGGTGATACTTCCCTTGAGAAAATTCATTTTTGCAAAACATGTTTTTTTCTCGCAACACTAAGAAATGTGTTGCGACAAGTGACTTTTCGTAACACTTTTTTAGTACTTGCAACGACTTTTGTTGTTTTGCAAAAAGAACTTGGCGCCGTAATCATTAACGTGCGTTAGTTTTTTCGTAACACTTTTGTTGTTTATTTGCAACACTTTTGTTATAACACTTTTAGCATATTTGCAACACCATTTCTAGTTATGGCAAAACCTTTTTAAAAACACTTGTGTTGCATTTGAAACACTTTTTGCGGATATTGTAACACATTTGCAAAACACTTAATTAATGACATAATTCAAAAAAAATTGAAATTCATTATTTTATATAATTCGTAATGCATAATATTTAATTGTATACAAATTGAACGAGAACTAAAAAATACATAATACTATACAAAATAAAAATAATGCTACTAAAAATATATAGTGTTTCCAATTTTGATCCACTATTCTTCATTCGGTATATTCATATAGACTTCTCTTTCTATCACATTCTTTTTCAAACTTTAGCTATTCTCCTCACTCTCTAACTGTTCCTTAGCTGCCGCGACCATCAACTTGTCAAATTTACAATTTTCATCCACCATTTTTCATTCAATATATTCATATAAACTGCTCATTTTTTGTTAAACTTCAAATCAACTAATCATGAGTCAATATCTCAATTTTAATACAACACATATACAAATGAAAACATCAATAAGAACTTTGCATAACAAAATTAATATAAAGTGACAATAAAGAGCATACACAAATAAGCAGAACATAATGCATAAACATAAAAATTGGTAAAAGATGCATAATCAAACTGAAGATACACAATTTCAGTTTAAAAATCACAGAAAAAGGGAAAAAAGACATGATTAAAACCGAAACCTAAGACAAGATCTAATGCCAGCTCAACAAAAAGCAGAACTATAATTAAAACCAAATATAAGATTGTAGCACATAACCAAGTTTTACGCAACAGTCTCAATAACCATAATTGAAATTTGCATATCATTTTCAGAATTGGTAACTTGATAACATAAATAAGTTGAAGTTTGACTACTTAGTGTTAGAATTAAAAAGTAATTACTACACCAACTGATAAACTATCTGAATGAAGTATCAAAAAGCTGAATAAATGAGTAGAATTAATCTAAAAGAGAAAGCTAGTAAATGAGAAGTATAGTACAAAAAGCACAAAAAAAAAAAAAAAAAAAAAAAATCTAAAAGACATTAGAAGATTGCAGGGTATTAACATGAGAACTTACCCCTGATCATAAAGGCTGTAGTATTGAACCTTGCAAGTCAGAAGAAAATATCACGCATCTCTATTAAAAGAATACATATAGAGTTTAGAATAGTGAAGACCAATTTGGCTATGGACAAATTAATTCCAGTCATCAATCATGCTAAAGAAATGACCTATTTCAATAGGACATATCCTTATATTCTTCAAAGTTGATCATCTAATCAAAATTCTACAGAATAAAAGATAATGCATCCAATACAATTCTGATAAGATCGAATTGCAAACCATCACTATGTACTTAATGCCATTTATCATTAAAAGGAAAAGTAGCCAAGATGAAATGAAAAGATGAAGCAATTAAAATCACATGTTTAATTAATGTCAATAATGTATCTTGCAACAAACCAATCATGAAATGAAATTGAAATTCACAAGTTTTCTCGATATGCCAATTATCTTTCCCCACAAGAGTTGCTATTTATCTTTTTCCGTGTATACTATTTATGTTCTACAACTCAGGATTTCATAATTTATCAACAAAATCTAAGTTTTCCTCTAATTACCATTCTAGAGAACTTAGCTCGAAGCCATAAAGGTGAGATATCCATTGGAATTTGGTTCTCGACATTAGATGGGTGGAAGGAAGTGCTGATATGATTCAAATATCAGCTCTTAAGATCCTCTTGAAATATTCCACATCGAAAATGTTAGAAAATTCACTACAATTCATCGTAGTATATAGAAACTAAGTATTACATTTATACAGATAAATTCTGCTCAAGTACAACAATAGTTATATTCTAGTATTAGTCGCAGCCAACAAGTAGAACACAATACAAAAAATAAAAATTCACATCCTAAAACATGCAAAAAAGAGTGAAGCTCATTTCTAGAATAGAATAGTTTCTATAATAGAATAATTATGATTATGAATGTTACATTCTAATATTTTCAAGAATTCAGGAAAGAATAATGTTCGCCACTTTTCTACTGATAAGTTTAATAACTTTTTCGCAAAGAGTTTATCTATATATTAATGATGCCAAAAACTTGTTCGCGTAAAGTATAGGTATTTTCAGTACCTCTTATCAAATAGAAAAATGATGATAACTGCAAGTATACAATTGCGATGTAGTTTTAAAAGATATCGATCCCACAGGGAAGGACTAGCTCTAAAGATCAACAAGGAAGATAAAAGAAAGAAAATAAAATATATTGATATTTTGGACAGGAGAGTTAGAATGAAGAATGAGTTAATATAGAATGAAAGATTAGAGAATCTAAATATATAGATTTTCTATACGAAATAAGGATAGCAGAGAAAACATGCAAGTTCAACAAAGATGTTACGATTCACTAAACTAATCTAACAAACTCGGTTCAAAACACCCAGATGTTTAATTATTTGCTGCAGAGCAACACATGAAATAACTTTTCTAAACCTAGTGCAAACGAATTAAGACAATTATATAAACCTGGACAACGTCGATATTATGCTTAGTACGAGTCGCTCTCACATAGCCACATTTAGCAAGTTACCATTCCAAAAATGTTGGCTCATTAAATAGCGTTATATCACAGATGCAGTGATTATACACGATATTGTTAACCTCGAAACTACTCTTAAAATTAACTCAAATGCATATAACTTGATTAATATGAAAGACTTAACATGAAATACACATTATGACACATAGACATATCATAAACTTCAAAATAGAAAGTATAAGTAGAAAGCAAAGCAAAGTTGTAAGGTATTCAAGGAAAAGCTAAAGTTAATCAAACCGTATCCACTCTTTAATGGGAGTCATCAATTCCCGCAATTCCTGTGTCTACTTTGAATTTGGTCTCGGCCCGTACAGAACCTCCGCTAGGATGCTATTCTTTGGGAATATCGAACAAACGAATATTGAAGGATGAAAACTTTTATTGATAAGTGATTTGCAAGTACACTTATACAACAATCGCTAGAGAATATAGAGAAATCTAGTGATTAAAACAAGGATTCTAATCAGTTAAACATTTTCTCGCTAACACTTATGAACGTAGCGAATTCTCTATCTATACACACATTATATCTCACTCATGCACTCTAATATTTTCCCTCTATCTCACTACATGAAATTGTAAGGTTATGAGCCCTATTTATAAAGTTCGAAGCGTTGCGTCTATCCATACGAAGAGTCATGTCCATTGGTGAATGATTGCATCAATTCATTGTGATTAGTTCAGAAGCTACAATATAATCCACAATGGATAGGCACCTTTTCATGATTGGTTGATTTTTGATAGGTGTCTATTCATTGGTAGTTGATGGCGGTTGATGGCAGTTGATCATCCTTATCTGGCGGTTGGTAGTTAAAAAGATTAAACCAGAAAATTGTTCAAGTCGTGACTGTGAATCTTTGATTGGTAGATTTCTCTTTTGAAGAAGAACATGTTGCTACCGCGAATGATTGTCACGACCGTGAATTGCATTTTTCTTCAGAATTCTCCTTGTAACTTCACTGATCTTTGACAGCTTCGATCCAAAGCTAAATATTTAAGTTCCATGCATATTTTTGCACCTTTTTCATTCTTTTTTCATAGAATTCCACTTTAGATAATTTTACTCCCAAGATTTACCTAGTATTTGCATTTGCATAAAAAACAACTACATTCCACGTGAATCTTTTGTATGAAGTATTAAAATGACTTAAAATATAGTGTTTAGTGTGTAAAATTAATATGATAATAAGTGTAATTATACACTTATCATACCCCCACATTTAACTTTTTCCTTGTCCTCAAGGTAAGTTCAACAGAAGTGTATAAATTGGTAAACAAGTTCGTACCTCATTTGGTGAAAGAATATTGCAGTGAGTACCACATTCCACGTTGCAAAAGATTTCAAGTAGAAGTTCAAAATTTCCCACAAATTAGTAATGTCCAATTTATATAGTTTAGTTGCATACCTTTGCTCTTAATGGAGAGTCAACCGAATCGCATCTTCATATAAGCGTTATATGCATACTCGAATATTACCTTCACTTGAGCATAGTATAAAGTATAAAGGACATAGAAAGCACTCTTTGCTTAATTTTTTTCAAGGCATTTTTACGTAAACTAGGATGCTAAAACACTCCCAGTGGTTGCATTTTATGCTCCATACCACTCTCCCCTTTTTTCAGTGGTTGCATTTTGTGCTCCATACCACTCTCTCATTTTTTCTTTTAAGCATATGTTTTTGAAGTACTTTGTAGTTTGCACCCATTTTTCGTGCTATGCTTTCTTTTCTTTTTCACTTAATGAATGGTTGCAGATCCTGCTCCGTACCATTCCTCACCTTTTGCATAAGTCATTGGTTATCCTCTCTTTCTTTTGATTTTTTTAATACCCTCATCCTTTATTGATCAATTTCAAAGTATTATGGCTATAGTTTCCTAAAACTTTAAACACACTCAATACTTATAGGACTTATTCGAGATTTGCATATAAAACTCATAGTAAGAATAACATTAGATATTACTCCACTTAAACTTATCAGAAGCATTAAACTAAAACTACATAACTTATACTAATTCATGTTGCATCGAAATATATATCGAAACTTACATGGACTGTTGCTTTCGAATGTTACTCACCACTCATCCTTGCCAATTGCTAAATGTTGTCCTAATAATGCTCAAATTTAACATGCGCTCAAATTTTGCACTAACATCAAACTTGTAAATACCTAACACTCACAACAACCTTGGACAAATGTAAGTAAAGTATAAAAAATGATAATGTATAATTAACTAAAATATCAAGAAAAATTTTCAAATTCTTCAATTTTTTTATTTTATTCAATTTTTTTGGATTTTATGGGATTTTTACAAATGCCCCCCTACACTAAAGAACACTAAGTCCTCATTGTGAGACATTATAAAAATCAAAATCTAAGCTAGTCTAAAAAATAAAATTGAAAAAATAAGGTAAAGAAAAGAATAAACCCATTTTACTGTGAAGGAGAATCCGGGGGACTATGAGTGAATTGACAATTTAGTTTTCTAAAGAATGAAAGTAATTTTAGAAGCATCACTTTATTACTTTTCTTTAGAATCTTCATGTCTCTCTTCATAACTTCAAGTTCCGCTTGGCAATTATCCAACTTTAGTTGCATGCTAGCCTTCCAATCTTTCGGAGCTTCTTTGTTTTCTTCATCATGTTCTTCTATTTCGGTCATCGGGGCTTTTCCTTTGCGATGGTTAACGGTTGGATTTGATGGTTCAATGGAAGAATCTTCTTGAGTCAAATTGAGTTTCTTGGTGCGGTTGGAATAGGAGTAAAAAGAATAAACACCTTCGTGTTCTTGGAGTAGCCCGGTGATCTTCAAATAATTTCCATCCATGTAGCGAAAATACTCACCCGATTGTTGGACATAGGGGAGCTCTTCTCTAGCACCCAAGATTATGGCATTGATAATCTCAGTCGCTCCAATCTTGCTTCTCATGCTCGTTGAGTTCTTCTTCATCATATCCCATATGTTATCCACAAATTTCACTTTTTGTTTCAACATAGCGCATGAAAGAACAAACAAGTCTTTATTTATGACCTTTGTATTCTCTACTCGACAAAATACCAAAGTGGAAAGGTATTTGTGGAGAAGAAGAATGCATTCATCCTTAATAAGTTTGTTAGGAGAATTTTTTGGGATCGAAGACTCTCTTACCCGATAAATTTTCCCAAACACTATTAGGTTGAAACAAATCCGTCATGCTCGATGAATTAGTAATCAGGAAACTGAACCATTCACCCATCATCTCTCTCGTGACGGTGTATTGTATTGCCCTCTTTCTTGAATCTTCGAAATTGAATGTTACCAAACACTCGAGAATCCAATCTCTATTTTATGGAAAGCGCAAAGTCACAAATCTTGTAAGACCAAGAGTTGAAAGGTAGGCTTCCATCTCTTCACGAAGATTAAGAATTTCCAAGAAGATTAATTCGAGGAATATCATCCCCGTGATATCTAATTTGCTTAGCTTCTGAAATCTTTTGCCCTCTTCTCTTGTCCTCAATGGGAAAGGAAAATCAAATTCTTCTTAAATTGATTGGGCTCCTCTCTTATGTGTTGCTCTCTTCACACGAGTCATATTGGTTTTGAAGAAAAAGGTTTGAAAAGGTTTAGATGTTTGAATGTAGAAGATGAGAAAATTAGAAATTTGTAGGCCTTTTAGAAGGTGTAGTAGCTAGGGTTCAACTTGGACCTATTTATAGAGGTTTAATGGGTTTCTAATTGGTCATAAATGGGATTTTAGCTGTTTAGGCTCAAAACTAGCCATTAATGGCGCTTATGGATGTCTGTCGAGTGTCTTTTCGTGATCTGTAATGGTTATATTTTCCTCGTGTTGTGATCGTGAAGGCTAGTCGTGATTGTGACTTTCTTCATGATAGAAACAGAATGTTTTGATATCTAGTGATCAAGAGCGCGAATTGAGTCACGGTCACGATATTCCTTACTCTTCAAATTTCTTCAATTTTTAGACTTCTACCTATAAAAACTTAGAAACACAAACACAAACAAACTTTGTTAAATACAAACGATAAATATTTACTATTATACCTTGAGTAATCATGGTGATGATAGCAATTGAACATCAACGTCTTATTGTTCAAATTTATTTCCATATTTAACAAATATTTACAAGAAAACATAACAAAAAGAAAACAAACAACAAACAAACAAACACAAATAACACAAAACAATTTTAAATCTACCTATACAAATTTTCTAAAATGAAAAGATAAGAAAC
>CATIWQ010128209.1:0-25981 GCA_949673415.1 Euphorbia schlechtendalii | reverse complement strand
TTTTAGCATCCTAGGTTACCTAAAAATGCCTTGAGAGAAATTAATCAAAGTGTGCTTTCTATGTCCTTTATACTTTTTACTATGCTTAAGAGAAGGTAATATTCGAGTATGCATATAACGCTTATATGAAGATGCGATTCGTTTGACTCTCCATTAAGAACAAAGGTATGCAACTAATCTATATAAATTTCACATTACTAATTTGCGGGAAATTTTGAACTTCCACTTGAAATCATTTGCAACGTGGAATGCGGTACTCACTATAATAGTCTTTTGCCAAATGGGGTACAAACTTATTTACCAATTTATACACTTATGTTGAATTTACCTTGAGGACAAGGCAAAAGTTAAGTGTGGGGGTATGATAAGTGTATAATTACAATTAATATAATATTAAGTTTATACACTAAACACTATAGTTTAAGTCATTTTTATACTTCATATAAAAGATTTCACGTGGTATGTAGTTATTTTTTATGCAAATGCAGATACTAGATAAATCTTGGGAGTAAAATGTTCAAAAGTGGAATTCTATGAAAAAAGAGTGAAAAAGGTGTAAAAAGATGTGTGGAACTTAAAGATTTGGCTTAGGATCGAAGCTGTCAAAGATCGGTGAAGTTACAAGGAGAATTCTAAAGAAAAACTCAACTCACGGTCGCGACAATCATTCATGGTCATGACTTATTCTTCTCCAGAATAGAAGTCTGCCAATCAAAGATTCACGATTGTGACATGTATATTGTGATCGTGACTTGGGTGGTTTTCTGGTATTATCTTCTTAACTACCAGATAAGCATGATCAACCGCCATCAACTACCAACAATTAGACACCTATCAGAAGTCAACCAATCATGAGAAGGTGCCTATCCATTGTGGATTAAATCAAAGCTTCTCAACCAATCACAATGAAGAGATGCAATCATTCACCAATGGACACGACTCTTCATTTGGATAGACACAACCCTTCGAACTCTATAAATAGGGTTCCAATCTTTACAAATTTAGTGCACCAAAGTGACACCAAAAGAGAGGAGAATATTAGAGTGCAATTATAGGGTTACATATAGTGTGTGTAGATGGAGAGTTCGTTCATAAGCATTAGCGAGAAAATGTTTAAGTGATTCGAATCCTTATTTTGATAGCTAGATTCTCTACATTCTTGAGTGATTGTTGTATAAGTGTACTTGCAAATCACTTATCAATAAAAGTTTTTATTCTTCAATATTTATTTGTTTGATATTCGCAAAGAATAGCATCCTAGCAGAGATTTTGTACGGGCCGAGACCGAATTCAAAGCAGACGTAGGAATTGTGGGAATTGATGACTCCCATTAAAGAGTGGATATGGTTTGATCAACTTTAGCTTTCACTTGCATACCTTACAACTTTGCTTTGCTTTCTACTTATACTTTCTATTTCAAAGTTTATAATATGTCTATGTGTCATAATGCATATTTCATGTTAAGTCTTTCATGTTAATCAAGTTATATGCATTGGAGTTAGTTTTAAGAGTAGTTTCGAGGTTAACAATATCGTGTATAATCACTGGATCTATGATATAACGCTGTTTAGTGAGCCAACATTTTTGGAATGATAACTTGCTAAATGTGGCTATGTGAGAGCGACCTGTACTAAGCATAGTATTGATGTTGTCCAGGTTTATATGATAGTCTTAATTCGTTTGCGCTAGATCTAGAAAACTCATTTTATGTGTTGCTCTGCGGTGAATAATTAAACATCTGAGTATTTAGAACTGAGTCTATTAGATTAGTTTAGTGAATCGTAACATCTTTGTTGAACTTGCATGTTTTCTCTGCTTTCCTTATTTCATAGGGAAAATCTATATATTTAGATTCTCTCATCTTTCATACCTATATTTACTCATATTTCATTCTAACCATCCTATCTAAAAAACTATCCATTATTTTATTTTCTTTTTATCTTATCTTCCTTGTTGATCTTTACAACTAGCCCTTCCCTATGGGATTGATATATTTTAAAACTACATCGCAACTGTATACTTGCAGTTATCATCATTTTTCTATTTGATAAGAGGTATTGACAACACCTATATTTCACATGAAGAAGTTTTTGGCACCGTTGATATTTAGCCAAAATCTTTGTGTAAAAGTTATTAAGCTTATTAGAAGAAAAGTGGCGAACAATGGTGTTGTTACGGAGCCAAGACTAAAACCCAGTACAAAGAGCAACCCGCTCCTACATTTTGACGGGACTATGAGGATGATAGACTCAGGGCTTGGTGAAAGACAGGTGTTGCAGTGCATTGGAGAATCAACAAGATTTGTGATGGTGATTGAAGCATGTATGGATGCAGAATGCATCATGGCTACCCTAGAGGAGGGAGCTAGTTCTTTGGGTTTTGTAGGATAGTTTTAGCATAAGGATCCAGAATTTAATTTACACATGTTGCCCATTTTTAATGGAAGTGACACACCATCCTTTCATGTCTATAAATTTATAGGTCTCTTACGAGCTAAAGGTTTTTCTGATGATACATTGGCAACATTATTTCCTTGTTCATTATCGAGAATGGTGGTGGAATGGTATTCACTCCTGCCGAGATCAGTGAAGGATAGTTGGGAGTAGATCTCGAATGCTTTTAAGGAGCATTTTCTATTTTTGGAAAGGCCAGAAAGAGGGATGCAAGACCTCATATCTTGTAAGCAGAATGTGGGGGAGAGCTTTAGGGAGTATGTCTGAAGGTGGATGGGAATCCAAGTGGTAATGAGGTGGATGCTTGATGAGGCTACTATGATAAGCATGATTGTGGAAGGGACTAGCCAATTCTATCACGAGAGTTTTTTCAGATTAAGAATTATAAGCTTAGAGATGTTGCTTGAAGAAGGGAGGAGTTTGGATCAGTTGGTGGAGGAAATTGGAGACCCAATTTATGTTATAGACTCGGGATTACCATCAAGTTGGGTGTTGGACATGGTAGTGTTATCTAGTCATGGCGAGAGGATTACGGTCATTGATGAGTGGAGGGGTCTAGATGTAGTTATGGTGGTGGTAAAGGAGGAAGCTAGTTTGTTTAAGATAGGGGTTCAGATGCAGTGCAATTGTCTAGGGTTTAGTCTTGGGGGAGTACCCTCATATGAGGGGAATGATAAGCCATCATTCCATATACATAAGTTTGAAGTCTTTATGCAAGCTTAAGGCTTGTTAGATGAGATGTTAGCCACTCTCTTCCCCTATTCTTTATCTGGGATAGTAGGTGATTGGTACATGAACCAATCGACTATCATGAGGAATAGCTAGAGGAATATCTCCAAGGCATTCAAAGAACAATTCATGTTTATGGAGAAACCTAAGTTAGAGATGAGAGATTTGGCAGCTTATAGAGAAGATGAATACGAGAATTTTAGGGTATATGCCAAGCGTTGAATGACCATACAAGTTGTAATCAAATACAAGCCCTCCAAGAAAAAGCTCATGAGAATGTTGATTGAAGGAGCTCAGCCTGATATCCAACATCACCTGTCTCGGGATAATTTCTTGGGCTTCATCAATCTTATTAAGTTAGGGATCAACTTGGAATGGATTCTTATGGATATCGAGCGTCAAATATTGGTGGTAGGGACAGGGATTCCCTCTAACCAGGTTCTTGAAATGCTTACCTAGTTTTCCCCAGGAGTGAATTTGGTAGGGTCAACCCCTGTACATGGAGAGAATGCTACGGTTGACTATAACTTGTTTGATTTGGTATACACTACGGAAGATGCAAATGAAGAAGTGGATGAGGTGATGAAAGTACAGGCTAAGCCAATAGACTTGGACGTCTATGCTTTAAAATTTGTGAGAAACAGAATATTCTTTTCATGCTTTTCAAGAGAAAAAGTGCTGAAATTAAAGAAGATATTCCAGTGGTCCTCACAAACAAAAAGGTGTCAGTACGGAATGTTGGAGATTCCTCACTAAAGTCCAAGACAAAAGGAATCCTCTGACATGCATCATTTCTCAATGTCTCCACCTAACTCTACAATGTCAGCAAGTCAACGAATGGTAGAATTTCACGTTGCATCTTATGCGCCTCTCTATCAGAACATATTGCTTGAAGGAAAAAAGTTTTTGACACTTTGGATTAATAGATTAATCTCGCACTTCAATGTTCAAAATCTCTGTCTCTAAATGTCTTGGAATTTATCTCTAACTAGAAAATTGAAAGATTTGAAGAGAAGAGATATTGAAGAGCTATCAGGTTGAGAAGTTTGCAATAGCTAATTCCAAGTCCTCCAACTATAAATAGAAGACTGGAGCAGACGTTCAAACTTTTTGAATCACCTCGAATTTCTCTAAGAGCTAAAACTCTATTCATATACTCCCAGCTTCAAGAAATTCTAAATCAAGAAATCAACAAACGTCCATTGCTTAAATTTATTTGTAATAGAGAGAGAGTATCACTTTAGATTTAAAATTGTAAAGGATTCAACATTCTATAAGTTGAATTCCTCTATTAGCAATTTCTTTAAGAAATCTTAGTGACAGCTTGGGAAGGGTATTGAGTGGTATTTAGAAAGAAAGGTACGTTCTATCATTTTATCTACCCATTGTGAAGGCTTCTCTACCTAAGGAAGGAACGAAATCACTAGTGGATTAAAGCTTAGAAAGGAATCCGAGGGCTAGAGGTAAGATATGGGCCAAACCAGGATAAATTCTTAGGTGTTGAAGTTCTAAGCTTATTCATTTGCCTTTATCGCGTACATCTCATTTATCATTCTATCTCTATTATTTGTTTTTCTTGAAAAACCAATCCAAGAGGAGTAAAGTACTCAACAATGATTAAAGAATGCCAGCAAAGTTGAGTATTTTATAGTTTTTAGACCCAGCTCAACATGAAGCAGTCAGCACACATCTAAAACCTTAACTTGGTAAATATTTTTTATAAATCTAAAAAAGAAACCAAGAATTGCATTCAACCCCCCTCTACTGTTTAATTAGGCTGTTTAGTACTAAAAAGTGGTATCAAAGCAGTGCTCAGCTTATAGACTAATCATCTTTGAGTTAAAGATCCATAAATGGCTTGCAACAGCTTCAATTCTGGCTCAGGATAGACAGTGCTCCTGAAGGAGGGAATGTCTGTAACCAGGCCACCGTTATTCAATGGTAATCACTACACATTTTGGAAAAATCGCATGAAAATTTTTATATAATCTCAACGCATGCAAGCATGGCTCGTATTGAGCTTGGCTTGCGAATTCCTCCTGTGGTTAGGAATGGGCAACATAATCCAATCGATCTAGAAGATTATGATGACGTTGACTTAAAACTTCTCAAAAAGAATGCCACAGCCATCAATTACTTACATTGTGCACTAGATCTTACAAAGTTCAAAAGGGTCTCGAGCTGTGAGAAAGCACAAGAAATTTAGAAGAAGTTGGAGATTACCTATAAGGGGATTGACAAGGTAAAGGAGTCCAAGATCAAACTCATGCTAAGAGAGTATGAGATGTTCCATATGGGCACTAGCGAGTGTATTCAAGCCATGAATACCAGGTTCATTAACATTAATAATGAGCTGAAGAGGCTTGGTAAGGAATTCATCAAAGAGGAGCTGGTGAAGAAGACTCTCCACACTCTTACCTTAAAGTGGGATGCCAAGAAGAGCACGATCGAGGAGGCTCATGATCTTAAGACCTACAGCTATGATGAGCTGATAGGCACCTTCTTGACTCAGAAGATGAGCCTTAGAAAATATACTGATGACTCCTATAGGAGTAAAGGCAAGGAGAGAGAGGGCAAAGCCATTATCCTAAAAGCTTATTCGTCTAATGAATCTACCAACTGCAATTCTGATGAGCAAATGATCCTTCTAACAGGCATTTTAGACGCTTTATGAAGAAGGATGAGAAGTTCAACAAGAAGAAGTTTCCCACTAAAATCAAGTCAACTCAACACCGACGAGGAGCTGAGGATGGACTCAAGAAGGAACATATCAAAGATATCAAATGCTTTGGCTGTGGAGAAAAAGGTCATATCCAGTCGAGCTATCCAAAGACCAAGAAGGATAGATACAAGAAGAGGTTAGCTAAGAAGAATGAGGCACTTGTTGCCACCTAGAGTGATTCAGAAGAATTTTCATCATTTGATGAAGTAGCAATTGATTTCGCTAACCTCTGCTTAATGGCCATCAAGAATGAAAGAGGCGAAGGCTCAACATCTACTTCAAATAAAAGTCAAGTAGCTACTGACTTTGAAGCTGAGCGTAACAAAGGGAAATCTCCTCAAACTGAGGTACATCTTGAAATTCCTTTGTTCATTGAAGAGTTTACCCAGGTACTCTTTGATGTTATGAAGCTGATTAATAAGTCCAGGAAAATCATCAAAGAGCTAGTGAGGAGAAGTGAAGACCAGGAAGACACTATTGCTTCCTTGTCTCTTGATATCCGCTTTCTTCAAGAAAAAGTTGAGTATCAGGAATGTCATGTCAGGAAGCTAACTAAGCAATTAGATGAGTTGACTACTGAGATAATAGCTTTGAAGAAGGAATAGGTTCCTCCTCCAACCAACATTCAAACTTTGAGTAACCAAACTCACAATTCTAAGAGGAAGAATTACTCTAAAAAGGAGAATAATGAAGAGAATAATGCCCATAGGATACTACCACTTTTCTCTGGGATTGAAGAGAATAATGAAGTGTTAAGGGTTCATACGGGAAGAGGTTTAGGAAAACCCCACCAAGGGATGGTCGAAGCCATTAATCCACTCTTGTTTACACCCATGGTAGGATTAGGGTTCACTTCAAAGTATAAAATCTACAAACACAAGAATCCAACATTTTGGTACATTGTTATGGATGCACCATCAAAGGAAGAAGACAATACTTGGGGGATAGCGAACCCATTATAATGAATGGGTAGGAGGTGCCGAGTTTTGGGGATGTGTATGATTTCCCAAATGATTGTATATTGGCTAAGTGAATCCCTTGATGACTCAAGGACCATTGCTCACCTAGAGGAGGCCACTCACAATGAGGTTATTCCAAGTGTGGTTCTCGCTATGATTGCCATTTTTGCAAAAGACAAGGGGAAGGCCAAGATGTTTGTAGAAGAGGAACCTGAACTCATGGAACATGAAGTGCAGGAATCCATGTCCGCCATCACCAAGGCATTGGTAGTTCTGATGAAGAAAGAGGGGAAGATAGAAGAAGGAATCAAGGAGAGCTCGTTATCTGTAGCTGTAGATTTCGTTACTAAAGAGAATAATGCAGTCACTACAAAGCCTATCACAGCTGAGCCAACCACTGAAATGAAGGAAGACCCTCCGCTTATGGAGGAAGATGATGCTATGGATGTAATTTGCAATATTAGCAATATTTTTTAATGTAAACAACAGTGCCTATGAGGCTTTCCATTCAATGAACCTAGAATTTTCTTACTTGTGTGATGGTTTGCCAGATTGCAACATGCATTTTCATACTCATACACATAATGTTTTTAGCATGACTGATACTTCACTGCATGAAATAAATTTGGGTACTGATGAGATACAAAAAATGGTGATGATTTCAAATGATCTGACTCATGAGGAAAAAGATATCAAATGTACTTAGAAAGCACGTTGGTAGCATGTTCATGGTGTGAGCATGGGATTTCACTCCCGACTTGCGAGTTTGATGATGAAGTTGTAATTTTTTTTCCTTTTTTTAGCTTTCTACATCTTACAGGATCCTGAAATCGTCTAGAGAAAATTTGATCTTTTTACTTTGGGCCTTCCCTTTCTTAAAATCCAGTTCAAATAAAAAAGCCCAGCCTGAAGTGCCATGTTGTATGTCATTAACGACAAGGCCATGTTTTTGTAAATGATATTGCAGTTGTAATAGAACCAAAATTGTAGTTTCTACAATTTTCAGTCCAAAAGCCCATACCCCCCACATGCTCGGGCATCTTTGACTGAAACACAATCTCATACACCCTACCTAGGATTTCACACACTCCTCTTCACATGGGACAAGTGATTAAAGTGAAAAAAGCAAAAAGTGCAAGTGTGGCCTAAGCTAAAAGGAGTTGGCTTTGGATTGAAGAGAGCTCCATAAAGAGAGGGCTGGATGTTTCAGATAGAGGGGGACTAAATCTTGGTTATAATGTTGGCAAGAAAGAGGGAAAAAGATCTAGAGAGTATTAGGGAGCATTTCTTCATGTGTTCTTAAGTGTTCTTGGGCAAACCATCAAACTTTGATCACCAACACCTGAGATTTTAGGTTAGTTAGATTAAGTTCATGAAAAGGGCATGAACTTGGGTTAAAAGGGTTCACTTGTTAATATCTTAAGCAAATTTGAGGTTTAGTTCATCTTTTAAGCAAAGTTTGAGGTTCGAAGATCATTTAAGCAAACTTGAGGTATAGAGATTACTTAGGCAATGCTTGAGGTTTAGACTTGAATGGAGAGTCTACAATACTTTTATCACTCACTTGAATGTTACTACAATTTCTAAAACATCTACTTTAGCAAGGAATATATCCCTTCCAAAGATTTTCGATGAATCACCAACCAACAACCAAATCCAACCAAAAAGAAATAAGGAAAGCTTCCTAGAGGACTTCATGGACCTTAAAGAAAGTGTATTCATGACTAAGGGGTAAGCCTCTGAGTTTCTAGAGTTTGTGCTTACATTTATATGCTTTCCTTTTTTAAGTTTCATTTTCTTTTTAGTTATTTTCATTTTCGCGCTGTGAGCGGATGAAATGTAATGCGATGGGCCATGAGCACGCTGTTGAAAGGCGTGGTCCATCAGGGTGTTTTTGTTGAAAATAAAATTACCAGGTCGAGGACTTGGAAAGTTTGAAAGAAAAAGCAAAAACATTTTTAGATTGGTCAAACCCTAATCCGACATCTCTTAGTGTGAAGTCTCCACCTAGATTAGCTCTTCCAAGAATTAGAGTCCTGTGATGCTTAACATCAGGGGAACGACCCACTAAGATACAGAGATTTGAGTTTGGGATAAGTTGCTTACTTCTTGTTGGATCACATTAAATTACATCTGTAGAAAATCGCATTTCTTAATTGTGCATATTCGTACTTACGTCGTTTTCGAGTTATAATGCATGATTTACACATATTTAGAAAGCTATAAATCCACACATAAAGTGATAAATAAATGCGAAAAAGTAAAGATTAAGATTACAAAACCTCGAGGGATGCAAGTGCCTGCTTAATCTAGTAATTACATTTCCAAAAAAAATATAATTGAAATTGCGATTCTTGAAGGAAAAATAAAATCCTAAGCATACATCTAATCCTAATCTACTTGCATCAACAAGGGTTAACACAGGGTATAATACAACGTTTACACATACATTCAATTTGATTTTGGCGAGTCCCATGTGGCCTAATTGAAAAATCAACGATTAGAAATTCTTATTTAGAAATAAAATGGTTCATTTTCATTAACACATTGGTTGCTCATTTTAATTAGTGAAAATGCTCGCATGATAAAAATGTGAGGACTGTTATGCTGGAATAATTTTTATTCCCTTCGTGGGGGTATTCTAATAGGAATCTTTAATAATTAAAAGAATTTAAAAGGAGGAGTAATTTTACATTAATATTTACATAATAAAAGAAAGTATAATTATTCCTAGGTTAACATGTAGAATAAAATAAGACATAGAAAGCACAAGATAAAGCAACTCTAGGAACTCAAAGGCTTACCCTTACGGAGCGAATCCACTTCAATATACCAGCTTGATCTTTGAGAGCGTTCTTCGTCGTCTTTCAATTTTTGGTGTTTGATAAAAAGTTAATTCCGAATTAATAAGTGTCTTTAATCAAGAAAAAGGCCATTGTAAAAAGCCAAAAAGTTATTTTTCTTTTTGCTAAAAGTTATCCCCCCTGAACACTGAAAATTCCCCCGATATTTATAGGGGGATTTTCCTCGAAAAAATCAAGATCTTTTTTAAAAATTCCGGTGAGGGGTCCCTTGCCGAAACTCTGGCGAGCCACGTTAGAACTTTTGACAAGGCCGGCATCCCGATTCTCGATTTTTTCTTTTTTATATACTATTTAATATTTTTAATTAAAATATTTTCAATTATTTAATTTTTACTAAAGTCTAATTTTCTAAACCCATAAAAAAGTAAATTAAGTCCATAAAATAAATTAGTGATGAGGACCACTCCCATCTAAAGACCTCTAGATAATATTAGCCAACATTATCGAACGCGCGAGCTAATACAATATCCCATTCTCACACGTGCACCAAACTTTTTTACAGGAATTTTAGCATGATTTCTAATATTTGTGAGTATGTGATATATATAAACATATTTGACACACCTTGATCTTTCGAGAATTATAAAGATCAACCAAATCCGTTAAGTATAGCAAAAATTATGATCGTTTGAAGTTTCGGATTTTCATTTTGCTAATTCTTTTGTTTCTGTGTTTTCTGCAGGTAGCTTCGTTTTTCTCCATTTCGAATCATTTGGCCCGAAAAGACCCATTGAGACCCTTTTAAGTTTGGAAATGCATCATTCGGGATAATAAACTTCCAAATTGTAATTATTTAGGAGTTATATATTATTTTTTAATGTAATAATATATTGATTAAGGTCTAGAGTAGCATTGGAAGCGCTTCGGGCCATCCATATCGATATCGCCCTTAATAAGGAAGTCGATAACGATATGGATGACATTTTTATCATTGTTAACCCAAATAATGGCTATGTTATGCATGTTCAGCCTATATTTATGTTTATATTATTTTAGGTCACTCCCACGAAGGGAACTCAAGTTGCCGGATAACTGACCCAACAATATAACATGCGGCATTTTCACTAATAAAAATGATCAACATAGTTGAAAATAAAAATGAACCATTTTTATAAAATAAGAACTTCGAAATCTTTGTTGTTTTTACCTCGACCACACGGGTCTTGCCAAAATGCAAATAGATCATACGTGGTGCACTTGGTTCATATTTGTGTTGTGGAATATCCCCCTGTGCTAACCTTTGTTGAGGTAGATAGTTTAGGATAGATGTATGCTAGGGTTTAATTTCCTTTGGGTATGCGTTTATCAAATGTAACATTTATTAAAACATCGATGTGTTTAGGAGATTTTTAAATCCCCCATCCTAAGATGTAGTTAATCCCATAGATTAGGTGCATTTACTTTGCTACATGTTTACTTTCTCGCACTTTATTTATTTACCACCTTTTGCATGCGCACTAAATAGCCAAAAACATAAACCAAAAACATCTAGATTGAATTGAAATATCGTAAATGTGGTTTCCAAAAGGGAAAAATGTTAACTCAAATAACGACGAAGTAAGTAACTCATCTTGGAACTAAATCCCTAAACTATGATATCGCTTAGGCTTAGTGGATCTAAGCTATACTGAATTTTCCCGGAAGAGCTGATCCAGGCGGTGACTCTGATTACCATAGGCTAGAGGTTCTGATCTTGAGTCTATTAAACTTGTTACACAAACAAGTTTCTTTCTTTAAACTTAAACACACTTTTCTTTCTAATCATGAAAACCCCCACCCCCCATCTCACGAGGCTGGCGCCTCATGGCGACCGTGCAGGTAGAACATCGTCTACTCATAGTGGTGACTATGCATGGGATATCTTTTTTATAAACTTAAAAATTTAAAAGATTTTGGATGAGTATCAAAAAGTCGTTAAATGACACTAGTAGAGAAGTGGCATGTTACATCACACAATTTTCATCGGTTATGAACGAAGTTGATGCCAAAAGAACGCTGTATTGGAGTTAAAAATGCATGGAGGGCAATCTAGTCAGTTATTAATATAAACCGATAGGATTTCTATACTAATCCCGTTGGTCTTAAATATTATAACCGACAGGATTGTAATTTGAGCAATACCGTCAGTTATTATTATATTAACCGATGGTATTGCTCAATTATATTACTTAAAGGTAATCACTTTTTCTTTCATATCACGCGACTTCTCTGACAATCTCCCTATACCGTTGCAAAGAATCCGTCATTCTTCAATCTCGTTGTCGATTCTGCCGCCATTGACTCCGTCCACCATTCATCAGTCTCGCCTTCGACTCTTCAAAGATCTTCCTTCTCAAATTTTTTTTCTCCCACCTCTGTAAACCCATGCACAGTGTTGCCGTCTTTGCTTCACCATTTTCTAGTCGCCGTTCTCTAATTGGTCTTGCCGCCATCTCTCGCCTCATTCCTCATCAACTTTCGTTAGGTAAGAACTTGTGTTGATTATTGAATTTTAGGGTTTCTGATCAGTTTATCTTTGGGTATTAAATTTTAAGGTTTTTGATCAGTTTGTCTTTGGGTATTTTCTTTGGCTATTGTTAAATAGAATTAGTCAAATGGTGATTCTTTTTGTCCACCTGTTTATTTACTTGTATGGTGCTCTGGATTGCCTCGTGAGATTAACTTTGTAAATTCGTATGACATTTATGCTGTAGACTCTGCTTGTTGAGCACAAATTTGGTTTTGTTTGTTGGCTTGCTTAAATTATCAATTTTGTCTAAGTAAATTACGAGTTATGCTGGTTTGACTTAAACTAAAGGGTGCTTGATTCTTTAGACTATAGCACGGGCTAGGTCAATTATAATTAGTACTCTATGGGTGTGAATTTGGATTTATATGTTTTCTGAAAATATGACTTGTAGCGCTATCCCATGTTCATTAGAGGAGTTGTGCTTTTATTTTAATCCAATGTTTTGCTAGCTAATTGATATTTGCATTCTGTTGATATGTTAAACCTTGTTCCACCACTTAGCGAGCGAATTATGTTGTTCAGTTTCAAAACTAGCTCCTTGAATATGGAAATGTCATTGTGGCAAATTTAGTCACTCCTTGGCTATTCTTTTAACATAATTCTCAATACAAAAATGATGCAGCTATTCTTGTACGGACTTTAGTTTTAGGGGAGCCTTTTGAGCTATCCTCAATTTGGATGCAGTTAAGAAATTGTCGAAGTTAAGAAAAATGAATTAAATAAATAGCTCCAACAAACTGAATAATAGATGTACATGTGCTTAATTCACATGCTGAGAATCATGTATATGCTGCAACAACTTTAATTTACATACACAGTACGATTATTTTATACGTAGCAAGATTAATTATATGTGCAATAATTTATGCCATCTTTTCTGTTCGGTGCGCGCAAGATTAATTAAATGTGCAATGTTATATGATTTTATTTTAGCTTTTGATTTTGTTTTAGCTTCTGATTTTGTTTTAGCTTCTGATTTTATGTTATATGATAAATCCTAGGTTGAATCAAGTTTATTCAGTTGCATATTTTGTTTACATTTTCTTCACATTGTAAAGGGCTCTTGGGTTTTATAGTGCTTATGGCCTTTAATGTGCCTTGTTTAAATAAAGTTTTCATGTGATTTTTTTTGTTTGGGAATTTATCTGGATTGTTCTACTTGCTTCCCTTTCCCTTTCCATTCTCACCACGCAGTACCAATGTACTGCCTTTTCAGATTTGAATTTTTATTATCAATCTATACTTACAGCCTTCTGGTTGTTTGAATTAGGAGGTTGCAACTGCAAATGGATGGTTTGCCTTTTGGGTACCACCCAAATGTTTGCGTCTGACATCAATGCTGATAAGAGAAAGTATGATAAGGAGGTTAGTTTGCGATTAATAGCTGTATAGGTGAAATCTGATTGTTAAATTTATTTCTGTTTTCATAATTTTGTTTTTTATATATGAATATTATGATAAGAACAAGTGTGATTAAGGAGGTTAGTTTGTGATTCAACTAGGAAAATTTGAATTATTTGTGATGTTGATTGCTCGCCTAAAATTATATATTGAATGATTTCCCTGAGTTGAGATTTGTGACAGTCCAGTGTCTGCTCAGGAAAAAATTTGTTAAAGTGTTAGGGCTTGCATATGCACTTCTATGTTCTTTATCTCATCCGAAGAGTTTTCTCATTTTCTAGCAGTTTATATAATCTTTTCTTCCTCTGAGTTTCAAATATTGTTATTGTTTGATAATATTTTTGTTTGTGATCTTGTCCAGTAATCAAAGATCTCTTAGTGTTACTAGTTTTTCTAAAAAGTTCTACCTATTATAACTCTGTTCTTGATCAACACGTTTTCCTTTTTATTAAAATTTTATAGTAATTATATTTTAACAGGTTGAATATAGATATGTATGTAATAAAAAGCATAAATTTTTTTAAAAAATTTAATAACATCACGTCGGTTTATTTAAGAACTGACACGAAATCAATATAAGCACTAAACTGTGTGGTTGATCCAATCATAACAATGGCGTCGGTTGGCATAAAAATCGACGCTAATACTTAACAATGGCGTCGGTTTTCAAACTGACGCCATAACTTAAAAAACAATGGAGTTAAGGGGCTTGGCATCAGTTCAAAACCGATGCCATTGTTAATATTGAACCGACGCCACTGACCATTTTTCTACTAGTGTGAGTTAAATCCATGTTTACAGTATTTCAAACAGAGCATATGCATTAGATGACTTAGCCTTTAAGATTAGGATGCCCTATTTTACCGAGAAGCTTGTGAAAATATCATTTGCAAACCCATGGTGACCAAGGATGCTTAGCAAGTGGATCACTTGTTTCCATACTACATGTACCTCCTTCATTCGCACTTATTTGGGGAGAGTCTTAGAGTGTATCATAGTGCAACAAGAACCTTCTACATCAACAACCCATCACGAACTCATATAAGGAACAGTAGATACTTTCCCCAGGTCTACCAAAACAAATTGCATATCTTCTTGCAGGTACCCTCTTTAATACCTCACTGTATTAAGATGACTCAAGCTTAGATTTAGAAGCTTAACCCTTACGCGAAGGGATATAAAATCGGAGGAAGTGTGTTGCATGCTATTTGCTATGTGTTTACCACTTTCCTTTTATCATACATCATATTTAACATCATACTAACTGTGAGCAAGCAAAAAAGAGCGTGGGCCGATAGCCTCGAGGTGATAGGCGCGAACCACCGGGGTGTTTATAAAAAGAAAGCACTAAAAAAGGTTGAAAGAGAGGGCGAAAACAATTTTAGATTGGTTTGAACCCGAATCTGCCATCTCTTAGTGTGGAGCCGCCACTTGGATTAGTTCTTTCTAGGAATTAGAGTCCTATGAGGCTTAACATCCAGGGTACGGCCCACTAAGACACAGAGATTCGGGTCTGGGACAAGTTGTTTATTTCTCATTGGATCACATTATATTACATCTATAGAAAACTGTATTTTCTTAGTTATGCATATTCGCACTTAGGTCGTTTTTAGACTTTATATGCATGATTCACGTATTGCAAAATAATAAACCATCTACAAAGCGGAATAATAAACCATCCACAAAGCAGTAAGTAAATGCGGAAAATAAATGCGAAAAATAAAGATTACAAGGCTTCCAAAACTCGGGGGATGCAACCGCCCGCTAACCTATTAATTACATTTTTTGTAAAAAAATATGCAATACCCAAAGGAAAGTAAATCCTAGGAATACATCTAACCTGCATCCACAAGGGTTAGCACTAAATATGGCACATATGTTCGATTTGATTTTAGCGAGGCCCTGTGTGGCCTAATTAAAACATTGACGATTTAAGTTGTTATTTTAAATAAAAATAGTTCATTTTTATTTACACGTATGTTGGTCAATTTTATTAGTGAAAATGACTGCATGGCAAAAGGTGAGGTCTGTTATTCGGGAATAATTTTAATTCCCTTCGTTGTGGTATTCTAATATAAAAATTAAAATGAAATAAAATAGAGATTGAGATGAAGAGAATTATTACAACATTTACAATAATAAATAAATTAATTCCTAGATTCACAAATAAAAAATATCAGAAAGAGATGAAGTAGATGATGAGCTCGGAATTCACAGTTCTAGGAACTCAGAGGCTTACCCTTGCGGCATGAATTCACTTCGGCGTATCCGTTCGATCCCTAGGAGCTTTCCTCGTTCGTTTTTATTTAAGTTGTGGTTTAATTGGGAAAAATAAGTGTTTATTTATTTAAAAGATAATCAGACTCGGGTTCTAAATTTGTTTTAGACCCGAGAATATCTGAGGATATTTAAAGAAAAGGTAGATGAAAAAAGGATTTGAAAATAATTAAAATTTGGAATCTAAACATTTTTTGGATCCGAATATCTTTGAAGAAAATATTTATCCGAAAGATAATCAGACTCGAGTTCTAAATGAGTTTTAGACTCGAGAATATCTGAGGATTTTTCAGATATGTAGGAAGAAGAATGATTTGAAAATAATCAAGAGTTGTGATCCAAATGTGTTTTGGATCTAAATTATTCAAAAGAAATTAAAGAAAATATTTTTGGTGTTTTTCTTGTTGTCTTTTTATCTGACAATCTGATTTTTTTGTCTATAATTTTGAACCCCCTTCAATCCAAAAATGTCCCGAATTTATAGAAATTCGGGACGGGGCCAAACCGGGCTCACCGAAGAGTTCGGCGAGCCCCTCCCCCCTCGCTGAACTCCTCAACGAGGAGGGGTGGCCCTTGCTAAGGAATTCAGCGAGGGTGTGGCCCTCGCTCTCAGCGAGAGTGGTCCTCATTGAGGAATTCAGCAAGGGGGGTCCTCGCTTATATATATATATATATATTTATTTATTTATGTATATACAAGTTATATATACCTATATTTCCAAATAACCCAATTAAATTATTTTGGACCCTTAAAAATATTATAAGACTTTTAATTTTCACTTTAAGCCTTTTAAATATTTTCTACGGTCCTAAATATTTATTTAGGGCCCCAAATATTATTTTAACGAGGAGAACTCCCTTTTAAAGATCATCGGATGGTAAAAAATCATGTGATTCGAGGATAAATATCCCGAAAAGCCGTCGTCACTGAAAGCGAGAGCTGGTACAAAATCTCGTGCTCATAGCCGCCCCTCGTGTGATAATTGCTAGTTGTATAAGCAGTATTATCACACAAAATGATCGTAGGGATAGAGAATACCTGACTAGTGTGGTTAGTGACTTCTTGTTCCCAATTGGTGATAACGTATGCCTTCCTTTCTAGCCCTGTATCTTCATAGGGTTGTCCATTTCTTTCTTCGGAATCCCTTAGGTACTTGGTGCCCCTTGTGAGCGGGTCGACCGTTTCTTTTTGCGGCGTCCCTATTGTAATTGGCAACCATTTCATTCTTCGGTTGATAAATGAGGCTGTTTCTTTCTTAAACCATCGAGATAACTGTTTCCTTCTACGATTGTATTTTGTATTTCCTTAATAGGATGTTGATGTGCTTCCTATGAAAAATTGGAGAAAATATAATGTTAATGCATTTATGATGAATGTTTTAATTATTTGATTGAGTTTATGAGAAGCAAAAATTTTTTCCCCTTCAATCAAAAAATTAAAACATGATGAATAAATGAGTTTGATAAGAAATTAGGGGGTGTCCCGAAAATTGCTCCGTTGTTTTAGGAGGCTTTTGTGATGTTGCAATGTTGACTTTAGGCTTGAGTGGGCTGTCGTCTTATTTGTAGGTTCCTCATGTGGAGGTGGAGGTTCTTGTATACTGGGACTGTGTTGCCCCGGTTCGGGATCGTTTTTGTTTGTAAATGTCATGATGCGAATGTAATGTATGCATGTTTTTATGCATGAACAATATTTATCATATGATGTATGTTTATCTGTTGTAGGTGTCGTGGGCTTTGTTCGTTGAAGAGCCTTCTCTTGTGCTGGTGCACGGTTGCCCCAAGGTCTTATCTTGTTAGGGATTCCATGGGTAACTCCCTCAGAGTGACGACTATGGGTTCGTTGAATCATATTCATGTTCAAAGCTAGGATCTGGTTTGAGGAAAGTTTGGATGAGTTGTGTCGGTGATGATCGCTTGGAAGCCGTTTGCCTGAAGTGTTGGAGGTATGTACCGTTCCGAGGAGGAGATGATAAATTTGATGTCGGTTCTAATTTCTGCATAGATCGCTCTTACGGGTTTTCAATCTATCGAACCTTGTCCTAGTTTTTTCCTGGATCGCCCTTTCAGGTTTTCAATCCAGTAGACTCATTTATTCTTTATTTTATTTTTTCATTTTTTTAAATGTTTACTTGTGATATTCTACCATTGGCATACATGCAATCAAGATAAGCATATGCATAAAGATTCAACAAAAAGGACAATTCATTGATGAACTTAACAGGGGTATAAATGTTTCAAATGATTTGACTCCTGCCATCAATTAGCCCTTTTAGGTTTTCTAACTTATGTGGTTCTCTCGATATCCTAAGTTTTGCCTGAGCCTCCCTTTTTGGGTTTTCAACTCAGCGAACTATTTTTTCTATTGATTGAAAAGAAGCCCTAATTTTTGCTCAACTAATCAAGTGTTAATTGACAGGCTAAATACAAATTTATTTTTTGTTCATAAAGCTTTTTATTGAATTATTTCTTTCACCTATGCGTGATAGTAATTGTGTAAAACTTGGTTGATTTGGTATATCAGTCACCGCTCATGTCCACGAATTCATTTGTTATCTCATTCAGCGTTTCTGACCGATTAGTTGGTGCTCACGTCGCTTTGTTGGCTTGAGGTGTATGTGATGATGGGTCTTGATCATCGGTGTTTCCTTTGATGGTGCGATGATTGCCCCACAAATAGTAGCGAGCCATGTGAAGGAGTTGTTGACGTGTTCAACGGTCTACCTCCTTTTTGTCTTTGGTATTGTGTCGATTGTTTGACGCTTTAGGGGAGCTTCAATTTGCTTTGGTCATTTTGACTTTTTCTTGATTTCCCCACGAATGGTGGTGATCTGTGTGATGGATTTGTTGACGTGTTCAACGAACTGACTCATTTTTATCTTTAGCATTGATTTTTGTTTGATTATCCCATGAATGGTGATGATCTATGTGATGGAGTTGTTGGCATGTTCAACGAT
The DNA here is from genome assembly GCA_949673415.1 of Euphorbia schlechtendalii. Classification (NCBI taxonomy): domain Eukaryota; kingdom Viridiplantae; phylum Streptophyta; class Magnoliopsida; order Malpighiales; family Euphorbiaceae; genus Euphorbia; species Euphorbia schlechtendalii. Next base: position 7,110 of record CATIWQ010128209.1, on the reverse strand, counting down.
CTGACTCCTTTTTATCTTTGCACTGGTTGTTTGGTCTCATGAATGGTGGTGATGGAGTTGTTGACTTGTTCAATGATCTGACTCCTTCTTTGTGGCATTGCACTAGTTGTTTGGTCCCAACTTGCTTGGTAAACATTTTGGCCTTATTCTAGCTCCAATCCTTTTTATCTTTGTGTGCTTCTTTCTCTTGATTGAGTCAGTGGACATTTCGTGCTTGGAGATCTTTCCATTGATTTTTCATCCCTGTATGATGAGGCAATTGCTATCATGCGTTGTCTAAGTACATGTATTTGTCTCTCACTTTCTCTCAAGAGTCAAATAATTTAATTTATTATGGGGAATCCATTTATACCCAAATTAATTTCATGAAATGATGTGTCACATGTGCTAAAAACATTATGTGTATGCTTATGAGAATGTGTGATGTCATTGATAAAATATCAAGCAAGTAAACAAAGTTCAATTTATTTAGAAATCATTCAAAAAGCCTTGGAGGCAAAGTAGCTATATGCTAAATTATTACATAATCATTCATCACAGGTTAGTGCCCCCCATAGGTGTCCATTGATTCCAAGTGCTCCATCCGCTCTGCCTTCTCTAACACTTCTTGATAGCTAGAGAAGCTATCAGATTTGAATTTGTTCTTGTATGGTGGTAGTGCACCGTCCAACAGCTTTGTTATCATCTCTGGTAGGGTCAAACGAGTCTGCAGCCTGACTTGTGTACCCATCCAACGTGTATAGTAGGATTTGAAGTTTTCACCCTGCCTTTGTCTTATAACCTCTAAATGTTGCATTGTGGTTTCCATCTAAGCATTGAAACCATAATGCCCCAACATAGCCTGAGCAAGTCTATTCTCATCAATGGCTATGTCTAGTAGAAGGTGGCTATACCATTCATTGACTGGGTGGCCCAAGGTGACGATGAAGAGCTTAGCCATCATTCAGTTGCTAACCCTCAATAATCTCATCACCGTCTGATAATGCTTTAAGTGAGAGCGTGGGTGGCCAAATCCTACCAACTTCTCAAACTGTAGCATTATGAAGTTTGGGGGCAAGCTATCTTCATCCCCGATTGTTAGTTGTGCAAGGTATGTGTTCCTTAGGTGACCACTGTGAGTGGCCACGAACTGTTGCCATAATTCCACCATGCTAGGTTGTTGGAGGATGGTGTCCCCTGCGCTTGGATAAGAGCCATATTACCCTTGGGGATATGCTGCAAAATGGGGCAGTTGAGGCTCCTAGACCAGTGAGGCGACCGACGTACTCCAGTTAGGAATAGGATGTTGGGTCATTCCTTGGTAGAAAGGTCCTGGTGCAAAAGCTGGCTGGACAGGCTGCCCCTAGAAGAATTGGTTACTAGATTGCTGTTGGAAAGGATTGGCGAAGTTAAATCCTAGTAGACCAATTTGAGCCTTGTTTAGGTGACTTTGTCCTACCCCAAATTGATGAAAGGTAGTAGGAGCTAGGAGCACTACATGCAAGATAGGAGGTCCCCCTATCAGATTGACATCGTTAAGGGTGGCCTTCGAGCTGGACACTACATTCTGGGCTCTCCCGATGTGTTGGCGAATGAGCGAAGCTAGCTATTTACTATTGGTAAAGGCATTCAAGGCAGCTGCAATCTCAACGCTCATCGATGACTACTGAGAATTTTATCCCGTAAGGACATGGTGATCCTCTCTCGTGCCTTCTTCTCATGGATTAGCCATGACATATGTTCATTGAACCGAATTTGAGTCTGAACTTGAATCCTCGCTTGAGTCAATGTATGTAACCCCCTCTAGATTGGCCATAATTGGGGAAACGCGGATCAGGCGGTGAGCAGGCCTCTTTAAACCCCCTGGATACACAAGTAGAATATTAGACCTTGCATGTAAAATTCGTGATATGAGTCATGATACAGGTAATGCATGAGAATTTTTTAATGTTATGGCTGCATTCACAAGGGGTTAGCATGCCGTGATGTGAAATAACATGTATGTTAATCCATTTGAAACAAAAAGGTTAGTCATTAGGTAAACATGAAAACATGTGGAAATGAAATTCCAACAATGGGGGTTGGATTTGAGATTTGTACAATGTCAGTGTGACATTGTAACATGAGTGGTGTAAGTGAGTTGACTAAGCTACCTGTGTGGTAATAGGTCAATGGTTTGAGGCTTTGTACTATGACTAGGTCTCATGGAATGAGGAGGTCAAAATTGTTTCGGGTAAGTGGTGTAACATACCCTAATAAAATGAAAACAACTACCGTATGTAGCTACCTAATGAATGATTTGGTTATTTTGCCCAATTAGGGCAGAGTTTCGGATACCTATGTGGTCATCACTATTTGAGGGTATGTGGTGATATGTGAATTATTGCCTAGTGTGGGTGAATGATTCGGGTATGAGGCATATACCCTGGTAAGGTAAGACTTTTGAAGTAAGTTTGCCATGTGTGGGCTTAGGTTAGGACATTAACTAGGATATCCTTTAATGTGGGAAAAATGGTTTTGGGTAGGTATTTGCCCTTTTAGGCTTTTGGTGTGTATAATTACCTAGAAGGGCTGTGAGTTGGATGTCGAGTGAACATTTCAAAGATGATGTGTAGGATATATTATTTCCCCTTATGGGCTAAGTGTCGGATGTCAAGTGGACATCACACAGTAAAAGGAAGGTATGTTTTCCATGTACAGGCTAATGGGTAAGTGATGTTCCTAAGTGGTTTTATGTTATCCCAGGGTGACACAATCTATTGTGTCAACTGTGCCTAAGTGTATGTGGTATCATGATGATAATGTGATATGTACAATTAATATCATGAGTGTGTGCGTTCAAGTGTCTGCACAAAAATTCGTGATTAGTATAACATTTGTACAATAATAAGTGTGTAGCACATAGCATGCAACATCAAAACTTCCAACCATACAACTCCCGCGTGTAGGGTTTTCAGCTAGTCTCTATCCTAAGTTTGGTTCATCTTAGTACCATGAAGATACTAAGGAGCGCACTTGCAAGAAAATATAATGCATGATCGCGTGTTGTGTAACACCCTAGGGAAAATGCCTATGGGATATTTACATGAGGGTTGTAAATGGGTTGCTAATGTAGAAGGTTCTTATTGCGCTAAAATACACTCCAAGCCTCTCCCCAAATGGGTTGAAGGAGGTACATGCGATATGGTAACAAGTGCTCCACTCGCTCAAGTACTATCTTTTCTTTGGGAGGTAGATTAGTACAAGAGAGTTTCGCGGTATTACAGGTACCTTAGACTTATGGGCTAATCCCTTCTACTACAATGCATTATTATGAATATGTCCTAATTAAGAGAAAACAGAATAATGTGATCAATAATTTTCGGCACTTATCCAAAATCTAAAACCTTTGAAAAACAAGGTTTTAGAAAAAACACCAGCGGAGTCGCCACTGTAAGCGGGCGACACAGAGCGGTGGGCCGAGAGCATGTGAGGTGATAGGCGCGGTCCACCGGGGTGTTTATAAAAAGAAAGCACTGGGTCGGGGACCCGGGAAAAAAGGTTGAAAGAGTGGGTGAAAACAATTTTAGATTGGTTCGAACCCGAATCCCCCGTCTCTTAGTTTGGAGTCGCTACCTGGATTAACTCTTTCTAGGAATTATAGATCTGTGAGGCTTAATGTCCGAGGGACGGCCCACTAAGACACAGAGATTCGGGTCCGGGTTATGTTGCTTATATCTCATTGGATCACATTATATTACATCTACAGAAAACAATATTTTCTTAGTTATGCATATTCGCACTTAGGTCGTTTTTAGACTTTATATGAATGATTCACGTATTGTAAAATAATAAACCATCCACAAAGCGGAATAATAAACCATCCATAAAGCAGTAAGTAAATATGGAAAATAAATGCGAAAAATAAATATTACAAGGCTTCCAAAAATCGGGGGATGCAACCGCCCGCTAACCTATTAATTACATTTTCTGTAAAAAAATATGCAATACCCAAAGGAAAGTAAATCCTAGGCATACATCTAACCTGCATCCACTAAATATGGCACATATGTTCGATTTGATTTTAGCGAGGCCCCATGTGGCCTAATTAAAACATCGATGATTTAAGTTGTTATTTTAAATAAAAATAGTTCATTTTTATTTACACGTATGTTGGTCAATTTTTTTAGTGAAAATGGTTGCATGGTATAAGGTGAGGTCTATTATTCGGGAATATATTTTATTCCCTTCGTGGGGGTGTTAGCATGAAATAAGCAGCTCTAGGAACTCAGAGGCTTACCCTTTTGGTGTGAATCCACTTCGGCGTATCCGTTTGATCCCCGGGAGCGTTCCTCGTTTTTTAGTTTAGGTGAAATTGTTGATGTAAAAGTCCAAAAACTCTTCATTTAATTATTAGAATATTAGTGTAATTTAATTGGAAAATACGTGTTTATTTATCTAAAAGATAATCAGACTCGGGTTCTAAATTTGTTTTAGACCCGAGAATATTTGAGGATTTAAGAAGAAATAGATGAAGAAATTTGATTAAAAGATGAAGAGATTTGGGATCCAAAAGTGTTTTGGATCTAAAAAAATTACAAGAAAAGAAGACATTATTGTTTGTATTTTTTTATCTGAAAGAGAGGATTTTTCTCTGAATTTTCGAGCCCCCTTCAATCAAAAAATGTCCTGAATTCATAGAAAAAAAACTCAGAAAATCCAAAACTTGCTGGCTAGGTCGCCAGACTACTTGGCGAGGTTTGCCTCGCCAAAGGCCTGGCGAGGCTCACTAAGATTTGGCGAGCCTCGCTAGGGACCTGGCGAGGTACGCTAGGTCTAAGGCGAACCTCGCCCCTAGCGAGGTTCGCTAGGTTCCTGGCGAGTCTCACTAGCGCTTGGCGAGGTTCGCCAGGCCCCTGGCATACTTCGCCAGGCCCTTGGCGTACTTCGCCAGGCCCCTGGTGAGTTCCGCCAGGGTCTGGTGAGGCTCGCTAGGCCTTCTGGCAAGCCGTGCCTCGCTAGATATCGATAGTAAACCAAGTATCAGTCTAGCAGCTTTCTCTTTTCACTAGTCTCATAGCCATGTTAGCTTAATTAAGAATTTTTTAGATTAGCCATAGCTATTTTTTTTCTTTAGCTCTTTACATCCTGCCATTCCATTCCTTCGCTGGTAATCATAGCTTCAAGCAAGCTTTCCTCTCTTTTAGGACTTGGGTGAATGAAAGAGGAGATAGATAGATAATAGCATTGAATAAATCAAGTAGAAGTGTAGTTCCTATCTCTCAGCTTAGATTAGAGCACCGGCTCTTAGGCTCTGGATCCGGTTTTCGGCTGCTTTTTTTGGATTTTTTGTGTATTTTTTTATTTTTTAATTAATTTCTTAATTAAAGTCCTTTTAAATTCAACGACGAGGAAGACTCCCATTTGAAGATCGTCGGACGGTAAAAAATCGTGTGATTCGAGGATAAATATCCCGAAAAGCTGTCATCATTGAACACGCGAGCTGGTACAAAATCCCATGCTCACATCTGCCCCTCATGTGATAATTACTGGTTGTATAACCAGTATTATCACACAAAAAGAGTGGAGGGATTGAGAATATACCTGACCAGTGCGGCTGGCGACTTCTTATTCCCAATTGGTGATGACATAGGCCTTCCTTTCTGGCGCTGTGTCTTCATAGGGTTGTTCATCTCCTTCTTCAGAATCCCTTAGGTACTTGATACCCCTTATGGGCGGGTCGACCATTTCTTTCTGCGGTGTCCCTTTAATGGTTGGCAACCATTTCATTCTTCGCTTGACAAATGAAACTCTTTCATCCTTCAGCCATTGAGATAACCGTTTCCTTCTTCGATTGTGTTTTGTATTTCCTTAATAGGATGTTGACTTGCTTCCTGTAACAAATCAGAAAAAAGATAATGTTAATTCATTTGATGGTGAATGTTTTAATTATTTGATTGAGTTTATGAAAAGCAAAAATTTTTTCCCCTTCAATCAAAAATTAAAACATGAGGAATAAATAAGTTTAATGGAAATTAGGGGATGTCCCGGAAATTACTTCGTTATTTTAGGAGGCTTTTGTGATGTTGCAATGTTGACTTTAGGCTTGAGTGGGCCATCGTCTTGTTTATAGGTTCCTTATGTGGAGATGGAGGCTCTTGTATATTGGGATAGTGTTACCCCGGTTTGGCATCGTCTTTACCTGTAAATGACGTGATGTAAATGTAATGTATAAATGATTTTATGCATGAACAATTTTTATCATATGATGTATGTTCATCTATTGTAGTTGTCGTAGGCTTCATTCAGTGAAGAGCCTTCTCTTGTGCTAGTGCATGTTTGCCCATATGACTTGTCTTATTAGGGATTCCATGGATGACTCCCTCAAAGCGAAGACCATGGGTTCGTTGAATCAGATTCGAGTTCATAGCTTGGATCTGATTTGAGGAAAGTCTGGATGAGTCGTTGATCCCACGTTGTGTCGGTGATGATCGCTTGGAAGCCGTTTGAAGGTATATGATGCCTCGTACCGTTTCGAGGAGGAGATGATGAATTTGATATTTCTATGGTCCTAAGTTTTGCATAAATCACCCTTGCAGGTTTTCAATCTATCGAACCTTGTCTTAATTTTTACCTGGACTGCCTTTTCAGGTTTTCAATCCAGTAGACTCATTTTTCTTTTTTTTTTATTATTCATTTTTTAGATGTTTACTTGAGATATTCTACCATTGGCATGTAAGCAATCAAAATAAGCATATGCATAAATATTCAGCAAAAATGACAATTCATTGATGAACTTAACTGGGGTATAAATGTTTCAAATGATTTGACTCGTGCCATCAATTAGCCCTCTCAAGTTTTCTAACCAATGTGGTTCTCTCGATGTCCTAAGTTTTTCCTGAGCCGCCCTTTTCGGGTTTTCAACTCAGCGGATTATTCTTTTTGTGTTTTGAAAAGAAACCCTAATTTTTGCTCAACTAACCGAGTGTTAATTGACAGGCTAATTATTATTTTTTTTACTGCTTCTCATCGATTTATTTCTTTCACCTATGCGTGATAGCAATTGTGTAAGACTTGGTAGATCAGTCACCGCCCATGTCCATGACTTCAGTTGTTGTCTCGTTCAGTGTTTCTGACAGATTAGTTACTTGG